>JAMQGT020010316.1:60000-304898 GCA_024447675.2 Pterophyllum scalare | reverse complement strand
TGCAGTTTTGCACCATCATGTTTGCACCAGTTTTGTTGTAGTATACAGATAAATGACTGAACAAAAATATAAAGCCAATCTTTGTTCTTAGGAGACATGTAGGAGTTAAAGTCCTTAAGTTGTATATACATTATGTATATTTATACACTTAAATATTTTTTACTTTTCAGTAAAAGGGTCTCCACAAAATATGACAATATGCCATACTTAATGAAGTAAGTCACAGACTTATTTTGAGAACGGAGGAACACTCCTCCACTCCCATCTGAAAGACAAAAAAGGGAAAAGAAAGAAAAACAAAATTAGCGATGCATTTTAGTTTTTTGGTTTTTCTTCTCATTTAATAAATCTTAGATTTATCTTAGAGAGCGAGAAAGATTCTTACCTTTGTGGAAGCACTGTGATGATGGATGACATTGGAGTTGATACAACTCAGGTTGTTGCCCTAAGCCAGGGGCGATCGAGGCACCTGCCCCAAACATGGGTTCCAGGACGGCCAGTTCCTCCAGGAGGGACTGAGTGCAAGACACGGCGGGTGTGGGCGAGGCGATGGGCATGGAGGTGGTGGGGCTGGGGGAGACAGTGAGCATGAGGGGAGGGGAAGCTGGGATGGAGGAGCAAGAGGACACAGGAGATGACACCACCTCAATCTCCATTGCTTCCTCCGCTAGCCCCTCCCCTTCCGCCTTCACCCCGGCCTCAGCAGCCACAGTCGCCCCGCACCCAGCCATGGAGTTACATTGCGCCGATTGGACGCTACAGACGTGGCCTACTCCCTCAAACTGGGAGGGTTGGCGCCAGCACACTGGGGTTTGAGGAGATGTTGGGCTCAAGGGATTGGGCATAGGGGAGGTCAATGGGGAGGAAAGGCCAGGTGACAGGGGAGGAGCAAATTCATCTTGGAGGAGGGTTTCTAGGATGCTCTCTTCAAACAGAGAATCATCATCATCGAGGAAAATGGGAATGTCCAGACCTCTCCATGCTTTGATGGGATAAAACTCCTTCAGCATGTGGACTGAATCAGCAGTTTCTATGGCTGGAGATAGGAAGGGTGAGGGAGGGGAGGAGGAGGGTGATACAGAGGGAGGAGAGAGTTTGGACAAGAGTGGATCCAGGTAGAATCCCTCTGCCAGAGAGCTGATGTGTTGAGCTAGGAGGGATATTTCTGCTCTCTCCTTCTCCCTCTCAAGGGAGAAAAAGGAGAGGCAGGGCTGTTTACCGGGTGATGCCTCAGGAGTGAGGAGGCCTTCGGGGGGGCACTGGAGGGGCCCCAGTGGTACATCTACATACAATGGACCCCGTACTTCAGGCAGGGTCATGACTGTGCAGTCCCCATCTCCAGGACTGTCAGGTGTAGGGGGCAATTTCTCATACAGAGAGACACTGCAGGGCTCGATGGGGAAGAGAAGTTCAGTAGATGGGGTAGGTAGTGCAAGAGGAAGTTTGGTAGAGAGAGTGGTGGGAGGAGCGGGGCTGGAGGCAGTAGTTGGTGGGGCCGTGGAGGATGCTGAGGGGGCCAAGGAGGTTGTGGCAGTGGCAGTCGTGGCAGAGGGTGGAGGAGTAGTAGTGCCTGTGGGGTCGAAGCTGAAGAGGGGTTCACCAAAGGGGAAGCTAGCCCCACCCACCTGGGGGGTGTAGGGCGGAGTGCACACAAACTCTTTGGTCTGTTGAGCTTGTGAGGTGGGCACAGGGGGGAGAGGCAGTGGGAGAGCTGGCAGTGGAGGGTCAAGCTGGAAGGAAGGTGGCAGGAGAATGTTCTGGGTTAAAAAGTCTAAGTCTGCTACTGTTTCAACAGTGACTGGAGTGGGAGAGGAAGCAGCTGAAGGGGTTTCAATAGGATGCTGCTGAAAGAAGCTTTCCTCCTCCAGTGAGGAGATACTGGAGCGAGGGTCACCCTCCAGCTGCATGGCCTCAGCAGCAGAGCTCCCCGGTTCATCAGAGGAGCCCACGCTGCAGCCAGCAGTGCTGAAGTCAAAGGACTGTGCAGACAAGCCGCTGCTGCCAGGGGTGAACACCTGGTCTGGGCTGGAAAGGGTTTCTGGTGACTGGAGACTCAGGCTCTCCTGCTGAGAGGTACCAGCACTCAGGACCAGGGTCAGCTGTGTCTGTTCCGAGCTGAGCTGCTGACGTACTGACCAAGCCTCAGAGTCACTGAGAGATAAAAAGAAAAACAGAGGAGAACCGTGGAGTTAGGTTATGGGTTTTGGACCAAGTTTATCAGCCTTTTATTTCAAAATCGATGAGTGGTGTTTTGTTTAGTAAATACCTGATTATGTAATTGTTGCTGCTGATGGGGATTTCACCTGGCTGCAGTTGAAGTACCATGTAGAGCCAAACCCACGACTGGTCCTGAGCCTGCACACGCACCACCATTTCAGCTCTGCCCTCTCCTCCTTCTCTCACTGTTGAAAAACAGTCACAGCACAAGTTGGCGTTAGTTTGTAACCTTATTAATCATCGTAGTGTTTTTCACTGTGTGGATGTGCCAGTGCACCCAATATGTGTAAGTGTGTGGGCATGTTTGGTTGTAACTGGTAAATATGTGTGAAGAGTACACTTACATAGGCTACGGTGCTGAGCAGAGGCATGTGACAGATCCTGTGGGTGGAGGAGGCTGTACCAGGAGCGGGAGCTTAAAGCTGTCACATCAAAGCCAAGATAGGCGCTCACACTGCAGGGGGAGAGTGGGTGGTGATATGTTAGCAGGACAATGTATCACCACTTTATCTCATAAACATATTACAGTCCACATTAAAGCAACAGGTGGAAGACGGCATATTTGTTTGTACTCACCTGCCCTGTGCTGTCTGCAGTCTCATGTCCCGGCCATGCTGGGAGTGGAAGCAGGCCAGGAACAAATTGGACTCAGCCAGGGGAGGGGTGGAGGTTGACTCCCTCTCTGCCCCGGGGCTGGAACGGGTAGGGTGAGGCTCCAAAGGAGAGCAGAAGCATACCCAAACGGGGTTGGAGGTCCAGTAAGACCCAGCAGCAGGAGAAGTGGAGGGGGGAGAGAGGCAGCGAGCTCGGATCAGAACCAGTTTGTTTCCGGCACTCTGCCTCCGCACAGACTTGGAGGTGTTAAAACGACAGCGGAAGAGACGGTCTGAGGAGAAAATGAGAGGTTTATTAACCATCATGTTTGGCTGTGAGTCTGTATTAAGTGGATGAAAAAAATTAAATATTAATCTTACCGCTCTCGAGTGATGTTGTCGCTGACAGGTTGGTCCTCATGATAAAGTGGTCTGAGGCGTCGATGATATCGTACACACTGTCTCCCTGTGCCACAAGATCCACCTGGCAATAAAAAAAAATAACACAAACATGTTAGTTATTAATCCCAAACTCAGGGTTGCTGATTTATTAAGGCATCAACCGTGTGTAGACTCACCATGGAGTGTCCAAGGTGCTCAGAGACGCTCTCTGACAGGTACAGAAGCTTCCCTTCTCCAGTCAGCAGCATCAAAAAGCCCGGCAGCGCCTGCATCAACTCCGACAGTTCGTGAAAAGACAGAAACCCCGCGCCCTCCTCGAGACTAACACCAGTTCCTGCTTCTACAGAAACAAGAAGGTGGGAAGGGACAGAACAAAAAGGAGTGACATGTTAATTTATCTACTAAGAAAGAAAGAACACAGTGTGACTGATCTCTGCATAATAAAAGCAGTTGCCGCAGCATGTTTCAGCACCACGGAGAGCGCCGAGGCAGCACAGGACGCTAAGGCATTTCAGCACCACGGACAGCTACAATTTGCCATTTAAACGTTTTTATCAGTTCCGATGACGATTATTTCTGTTAAATGAATGAACCAAGAGTCTACAGTTTACCCAGAAATCCCATTTATATTAACACAAGTGTTGGGGATGCCGCTGAAACACTTGTTGATTCCCGCCAATGCGAGAAATGCAGTCTGTCTATGCAGCAGAACATGAGATTCATCAACAGGTCGTTTTAATTTTATATATATATATATATATATATATATATATATATATATATATATATATATATATATATTCTTACCTTGAGTGAAGTAGACTGATTTTCTGGTGTACATGCAGGCAAGTGACATGATGTGCAGGTACGAGAGACGCGCTTTATCTGCATCAGATATGGGCAACAAGTCCTTCAGGTTCCGGATCTCGGCGTTGATCTGGTCCCGTCGAGCCTTGGATGCTCCCTTGGTTGAGCGGTACATGGTGGCTGGTTGCTGCGGTGAAATATCGAAATTTCTCCTGATATAAGTTGGAGAGTTGTCAGCAGAGTGTTGTTGTTTAAGGTCGTGCCTCGGCGGATCCCTGTCTCCAAGATGTCTTACGAGACAGTTGGTAAAAGTGAAAAGGCTCACAGGTGTGTTATTGGACTTTCATCTCAGCTATTTTCTTTCCAGAGCAAGGTTTAAAACCTCCTCCTGTCCTGACTCCGTCAGCTGTAGCTCCGCCGCAGCGTCCAGCTCGGAGGCTGGCTGGCTGCTGGATGTCTGTCCCTCCTTTCGGAGTGCAGGTGAATCGGCGGCTGTGGTAGCCGTCTCTTGCACAGAAGTCCGGAACCCGTAAATCTGGTTGAGGGACTCTGCTCGCCGGTCACTTATATAGCTTGGGACTCCGTCGGAGCAGGGGGGCTCCCAACGCACCAACACCGACGTAAAACGGAGGGAGGGGGGTGGAGAAGAAAGGGGGGCCAAGGGGGATAGATATGTCTCATATCAGCGTTAGCATTGGTGAAACTCTCCCCCTCCCTCTCCCGTGCCCTCTCCTCTCGGTGACTCTTCCTCGACGTCAGCTCTTCCCTCTACTCGGTGATGACGTAGGGCTAAAATCGGGAGCTCCGGCGACGCAAAAAGCCCGATTTGGACAAAACCGAGTATGGGGCGGAGCAAGCGTAAAACGTAAACGGAGTCACCGGACTCCGGTGTATTGGAGGGGGAGGAAGAGGAGGGGTGCAAAGAGGGGGGTAGGGGGATGGGAAGACTGGGTTGAATACGAAAAGAGGTCTCTGTGTTTGTATGTCTGGCACCTGAGATGGGCAATACCCGCCGCTGCCTGTTTGCCCCGGACCTGTCGGCAAACACGGCAGGTGCTCGTTAGGTGCGACTCATTTTTGACAATATTAGCTGACAACATCTGAAACAATGTGAGATCGATGAGGCGTGCTGTTAAGCTGCGCCGCAGAGGCGAACGCAGCACGCCCAGTCATCCCGCTTCACTCTGTCTCTTGTTTAATGCACAGAAAACCTTTCCGAGCATCTGGAACCACCATCGCGGCATTAAACTGCGCAAAATCTGTCGGTAGCATCCATTTATTTAATCTGTTAGACATGGATTTTCGCATGTCTCGTGGCTTTACTGCAATTTCACATTACAAGCCTAGTTTTTTCTTAATATAGAAAATCCACTGAAACGGATCCAGTTATTTTCCGTTGTTTTATGTTTCTGTGTGGGGCACGTTCACTGCTTGGTTCTGAGATATTAATTAACAGATATTATGTAGAAATTGCGAATTTGAAGAATAAAATTGACAATCCTATTGCCCACAGAAAGCAATTAGAGGCTGCTGCACGAAACACCACAAGCCATTCATCATGCATGCCTCCACGATTACTTTTATATCTTACCATTACCATTTAACTGTTTAATAAATGACGTGTGTGTCTCCTACTGAGCTCGCCGCTTTCTCCTCTTTGATCTGTTTAAAAGTTGCAGTGACGATCGTCAAACTCCTCAATGAATAGTGAAGGCTATTTAATGAATGACACTCATGAATAATTTCGACGCACGCGCAAACGCCAGTCAATATTGCGCAACCCGCAAATCTGGTCTCAAGTTGCACGTGAGGTAAGCAGTGCGCCTGTTTCTAAAAATAGATCTCACCGTTGACCGAAACAAGGACTGCGAGGCGCGCCCCCGCACCCGGCTCCGATCGTCCCTATTTATAGAGGGGAGATTTCACTTTTTAGTCTCCCCGGAATCGGTCTGTTGTAGGATATGGGATTTAGACGTGGAGTCGAGCACACCTGGATCTGTTTCGCCGTCCACACACACACACACACACACACACATATATTTGTATTTATTTATTTATCCCTCTTGTGTGTGTGACAAACGGGAGCCGTTTAGTAAAAGTGGCTGGGGAGAATATTCTGGTATATATCTCTTTCGATTTTCAAAGTCACATTTTGAAGGTGATCCAAAATCTCCTTTAATATTTGTGTGTGTGTGTGTTTACTTGTATTATTCATATTGCGGAGACATAAATCTATTTCCATCGTCGCACTGTGGAGACAAAAGAATAGCCCCCATAACGCAAATCGTTAAATTTAAGGGGTAAGACTTGGATTATAGAACAGCCTTGGTAATCGGGAAATGAATGTAAATCAGTGCATTGTTCTTTGAAGTGAACTCTGTGTGTGTGTGTGTGTGTGTGTGTGTGTGTGTGTGTGTGTGTGTGTGTGTGTGTGTGTGTGTGTGTGTGTGTGTGTGTGTGTGTGTGATTATACTGGCAAAATATTTCCAATGCATACAGAACTTGATCTGTTTTATCTTCCATTATCCAGATTGTCTATAGATCTTGAAACCACTGTTTACCCACTGCGACATTTTCCACTGTGCAGAGGGTATCTCACTGATGAATTATGGTTGCTCTTGTTGGGACCTTCAGTTGTATTTGTTTCAGCCCCTGCATGTGTCTGGGGGTTTTTTTCTTTATTTTCTGCTTAGGTGCTTGTAGGTCTGCCTTCTGCATTTCTTATTGGATGGCTCAGTCACATCTGCTTCCTACTCTGTAGCTATGTTTCCATCACTGGTTCCAGTTCAGTAATTTGGTGCCAAATTCTGACTATCTAACCAGAGAATGATTACAGATTTGAACCTAAAGGGAGAGAGATATGACTTTGTCATCTCTGCTGCACATCACATGGGTGAACAGTGCCCCAAGAGCAGAGGGAAATATATCAGACAACAGTCTGTTGTTGGAGCTGGGGACACAATATGTCAGGAGAGTGACATCAGTTTTCCTTGTGGCTATTCTGGATGCAGCGTCACACTCGTTTGTTAGTGCAGATCAGTCAGAGAAGACTAAAGGACTAAATTTGAGTCATGCTCTTTGTTTCAGGTGTGTCAGATAAACTTTTGTTCAATGTCTCAAATGTCATCCAGCTCTGGATTTGCTAAACTCACTGCGAACACTGGAAAGTGAGTGGGTTTAAAAAAAAAAAAAAGATTAGTTAAAATGATCTAGTTTTACTTTATATGTGGGCTTCATTTATTCAGTTCAGTAATCAATCAACAGAAAATAATCAGTAACTATAATAACACTGGTCAACAAAAAAAAAAATCAATCATATGAGAAACCTCAAACTAATACAGTCCACAATTAGTCTGCCTAAACAGTTCAAACGTGTGACAAACACTTGCTCTTGCGCTGTTGCTTCACGGAAGTTTCACGCTGTAGAAACCAGCAGTAGTCCCCCATCATGTTTGCGTTATAGCGCCCCTGGTACCTGGTCTCCATTTCAGAGATATCTTGATGGAACCTTTCACCATGCTCATCGCTCACATCACCCAAACTGGGTGGAAAGAAGTCAAGATGAGAGTGAAGCAAGTGAATCTTAAGCAACATTCTCCAATCCATGCATTTGAATAATATGAGCATGTCGTCAACTAGTTCTTCATAGTTTGTGGTTTTGTGGTTGCCCAAGAAATTCTGAACCACCTGAACAAATGATTCCCATTCTCGTAGTTTAAGGGGTCTCAGTTTAGATGGAACACTTTGTCTCTAATAAGCTCATGGACTCAAACTATTCAAAAATCCAAGCTTTAAGCTTGGCATCACTTTGGACTGCCCCAGAACCACTATTCCATCACTTGATGTAGCACCAAAACTGTTTTTAGATCAAAGCAGTCACTATAAGAAATTGCACATTTCTGGCATTGTTGGTCCTCAATATTGGCAGTTAAACTTTAGTTGACTGAATTTTAATGACCATATTTGGATTCAGCGCCCCAAATCACCCAAATTATTGCTAAATTCTGTTAAATGTCAAAATTAGAAAATCTCAGCGCACTCTACATTTGCGTGAGAAGCACCAGTACAGCAATACATTAGCTAAATATTGACACGTGCATAACTCAAGAACCTGGCATGCTAGAGAAATTCTCATTATAGATTTGGAATCAGCATACCTGAAATGCCTTACATCAGGTATTTTTCTCCAGGTAACAAAATCATTGTTGACCAGTGTAATAAACAAATTCAACAATTTTCTGATTCCATCTATCATCCATTTTCTCACTTAAAATATTTGATATGTTTTCTGTGTTTTACTGTGAATAAAATATGGGTTTATGAGATTTGCAAATCATTGCAAAACCATTGCATTTTGTTTTCATTTACAAATGAAATCCAAATGCAATGATTTACTTTTTTGGAATTGGTGTTTGTAATTTACTGTTTGTGTTACAAGCACGTTATTTCCTGAGCTGCCACATGTTTTTGCGGATTGTGAAACTTCAACTTGTATTCAAAATGATGCAGACTTAAAGGTTAAAACAGAGGCATACACTATGTGGACAAAAGTGCTGGACCATCTACACATACACCTACAGAGGCTGCTCAGCCATGGAAACTCATACCATGAAGCTCACAATGCACAGTTTTTGTGCTGATGTTAATGCCAGAGGAGGTCAGGATCGCTGCAGTTACTGAGTCAGTAAAACGTTGGTGATTTTTGTGCACTATGTGCCTCATCACTCTAATTTTACATGGTCTGCCACGTCCTGGCTGAGTTGCTGTGGGTCCTAAATGCTTCCATTTTGCAATAATACCACTTAGAGTTGATTGTGGAATATCTTGAAAGTAACAAATTTTGAGATCAATTTCATTTAGTGAGCACTTTTGAACAGCTTTCTACATTCTTTCACAAATGTTTATAAAGACACATTTCATGGCTAGATGCTCAATATTACATACCTGTGACAATGGAGGAGAAAACACATGAATTCAAAGATTAAGAGGTGCAGCCCAATATCTTTGTCCATGTAGAGATGCATAGAAAACATCTCTTGAGCAGATAATAGTGTTAGGAGCTCAATAGTGTCAGCAGCCATTCACTTCACAGAAAATATCAATGGTGGATGCTCTTTTGTAATCTGCATGCATCTCTCACTAGGATGGTAATGGTAATGCACCCCTTTAATAACAGAATAGGTCCGTCTTATATCCCACGTCATCACCCTTTAGTTCCCCACCTTCACATCATGTCCACGGTATTGGCACAGCATCAGCAAACAGCATTACACTGTAAGAAAACACTGAGTGTTTCTGTAATCGAAAGCTTTCCCCTTGCTACTGTAAAGAGGTTGTTTATTGTATTGACCCATACCACTCTCTGAGGAAACAAGCTCTCACTTTCCTGACATTTTCCTCCAGAATAACCGCATGCTGCATCACAGCCTTTTAACTTCCTCTTTGGTTATTTTACATGAAGAAATTTTCTATTGCTCATCATCTGTTTGGCTCAGAAATTACACAAACCTCTCAGTTTTTGGTATCCATGAGATACTGAATTCTGCTCTACAAGTTGCACTAAACAGTATACTTGATAGAAAGAATAATACTGGAGTAGTTATGCTGAAGAATTATTTTATTTTCTAATAGCATAACTACTCCAGTATTATTCTTTCTTGTTAGAAAAAAATTAATTATCCAGATAACACATTTAAGTCTGCTGCATCATTAACTAGCCCATAAACAAGTCTGTGGACTTGTCTTATATTGACTATTGTTGGAGTAATTAATGACACACAACCATTTTTAACTACAGAAAGTTTCTATTTTTACTTTACAAAAGATGACTGACTGCAAAATCACAAATTCATCTGATAGTGGATAATTTCATTTCTAATACCCTTTATGCTTAAAGCACCAGTCTTTGCGCACCATGTTTTTAATTTACTCAGGTTATCTTTGTCTAATAGCCTGGGGAGGCTGTAGCTCAGGAGGTAGAGCAGGTCATCTACTAATTGGAAGGTTGGTGGTTTGATCCGTTGCTGCTCCAGCCTGCATGCCAAAGTGCCCACGGGCCAGATGACTGCCCCTCTCTGAGCCTGGTTCTGCCGGAGGTTTCTTCCCATCAAGAGGGAGTTTTTCCTTCCCACTGTCGCCAAGTGCTTGCTCATAGGGGGTCGTTTTGACTGTTGGGTTTTCTCTGTAATTATTGTGCTGTCTTTACCTTACTATATGATGTGCCTTGAGGCGACTGCTTGTTGCAATTTGGAGCTATGTAAATAAAATTGAATTGAATATAAGAAGCAGTCAATTTAATATTAAACATGTAAGTGTGGCGAAAAACAGAGTATTTAGAAAGGTGGCAGATACTTTATTTTATAGCACTGTAAGTAAATATGGATCTTGAACACAAAGGTTGGTTTTAGTCTGGCAGTTTGTTTCAATTCAGCAGCTTTTTGCTTTGTTGTTGGGGTTATTTGTCACACAGATAAGTATGATGATGAGTGCAGTGGATAAATTTTAGTGCACCTAAAATTTATTCTTTATTTTTATTGATTCCATTAGCTTTTATTCCATTCAATTCTTGCCTTATTCAGTAAATGCAATTTTTAAAAAAAAGTCTTAATAGGGGTCATGTCCAGGCTGTTTAATAAGCAGAACAAAAATAGTTCTGAGCCTCATAAATACAAAAAAGATGATAAAAACACATTTAGGTAATTAAAGACAAGATGAGGTAAGAAGTATAAGAGAACATGAGAGCAAAGAAGCTTAAATGAAATTGAGCAGCAGCTTGATTCAGGCAGGTCACAAAGTCACATTTTTAATCAAACAATCTAGATGTGATTGAAGTGCAGATTTTCAGCTTTAATTCAAGGGGTTTTCCAAAATTTTTGCATTAACTGTTTAGGAATTACAGACATTTTTATACACAGTCCCACATTTTCAGAGGATCAAAATTAATTGGACAAACTAACGTAATTATAAATATAAACATTGCTTTGAATACTTGGATGAAAATCCTTTGTAGTCAATGACTGCCTGAAGTCTAGAATCCATGGACACCAGATACTGTGGTTTCTCTCTTGAGATGGTTTACTGCAGCCACCTTCAGTAGCTGCTTGTTTGTGGGTCATTCTGCCTTCAGTTTTGTCTTCAGTAACTGAAAAACATGCTCTGTTGGGTTGACATTGGGAGACCAACTTGGCCATTGAAGAATATCCCATTTCTTTGCCTGAGAAACTGCTGTGTTTGCAGTTTGCTTTGGTTAATTATTCATGTGCACTGTGAAGCCCTGTCCAGTCAGTTTTGCAGCATTTGTCTGAATCTGAGAGTATAGCCCTGTACATGTCAGAGTACATCCTGCTGCTTCTAGCAGCAGTCACATCATCAATAAAGTCTAGTGACCCTGTTGCACTGGCAGCCATATCTTCCCATGCTGTAACATTGCCTCCACCACATTTGACAGATGATCCAGATCAATTCATCTGCTTAATGTGTCAGAGGAATAACAAAGGAATGCGCCTCATCTGTGCATGAAACTGCTTGTCAGTCAGTTGGTGATCTGTGTATAAAAATGTCTGTAATTTTAAAACAGGTAATACAAAATTTTTGTTAAACCCCTTGAATTAAACCTAAAATCACATATCTGATTTAAAAAAATACTGTGGTGGTGTACAAAAAGTGCATCCTCCAACAAAATACAAACCTAACTGTATGTTATTGGCTAACAGAGTTAGCTGTTAGTCACTGATTCCCTTCTGTTCGAACAGAGCACGCCCGTCACTCTGCTGTTGCTCACGTGAAGCTTGTTTACTTGCAATCTGTGGCCAAGCACATGTCACTTTCTTCAAGATGTAGTGTTTTCAGAGATTGCCTTTAAAAAAAAAACACACCTGGCAGAGTTTCTGTGCAGGGCAAAAAATAGCACACATATTTATGCAGGAGCTCCCAGAACAAAAACACTCAACGTTGTTTGTTTTTCTCCGCCTGGGAGACTCGTAGGTACTTAAGCTGTCCCACTGTCCCACACACTGTTTTGTCTCAAGCACTGCTATTGTTGTGGTTGTCATGAGAATCTCTGGCATTATGAGACGAGGCCGTGTTGGTATCACTGGTGGGTGGCAGGAGAGGAGCATGACTGTGGAGAGGTGGATGGATGAAGAGCGAGGGGCCGAAGGGATGAATGCCTCATCTCCCTGACAGCAAATGGACTCAAACGAATCCAATTAGTGTTGCGTCTTTGTGCTAGAAACTTCTGTTTGTCTCAATATTCATGTGGAGGCTCATTTAGTCTTAAAACCCTCTTTAGCGCAACCACTCATCCAGCCCGCATTAACTCAGATGCTTACTCATTCGTTCACTCGTGTACCCGCTCTCTGATCCATTTTTTTCAACCACTCCCTCACATGTTCACTTGTGTACTCATTAATTTGTGCACTAAGTCACCATTTTATTCAGTTCTTTAATCATGGGTGCAAAAAATGAGATAATTTATCAAGAAAATTATCATTTTGTCTCATTTCTGTCCATGTGTGTCATGAGGCAAATGGTTACAGACAAAGAGTAATTAACGTGTTTCTTTAGCATGGTGAGCTAATGGACCGTAATAAATGTGAAAAACTGAAAATATAACTCCACATATTTATCACTTGTTAAGTTGATCACATGATTTCTGGCCATTTGCATGCAGCTGTGAAAAAACAAAAAAGGAACGAAGTTGTATTGTCCTCTTTATCTCTTTATTTGGTGTTTGCATAGCTACAAAGTATCAATTAACAATGTGAAAACAATCTGTAATCTGTACAAACTGTTAGTAAAAGAATCTGCAACTCTTTTGGTTTTACATTACATTCGACTTCCAGCTTCAACTTTACCATTTTTGTTGTCTTCAGGCAATGCAGGCAGCTGTTTTTAACCAAACCCCCTCACTGCAGGTTGAACTCTTCAGCCTTGATTGCTAACTGTTCCCACCTCACCCTTAAAGATTAAAGGAGACTGAGCATTTGCTGTTGGGCTCCTCAGCTCAGGTACTAATTGCAGACTGTTGTCATCAGGTTGTAGCTGTGTACTGTCACCAGGGGGCAGTATCAAAAATATGAGGAACAACTGGTCTGTGGGCTGCTCCTTTGTTTGTTTGCTGTTGTTTGTCCTTCAGCTTAGTTACTGAGAAGACTAGTTATCATATCACATACAAAGAATTTCTTTGCAGTGAAACTGAGCGCTAAAAACCATCTGCTGCCACTCTTTCTGCTTCTCAACTTCTGCATCTCTCTCTTTTTTCTTTTTTTCTTTTTTTACACTTTTGATGGGGTTTCTTTTTCAGCTTCTTCCACTTCGTGGTGCTAATTTTCCTGTTCAAGCAAACTTTTCAGCCAATCAGGAGTCTGAGCATTGCATTAATACCCTTGGATTCTCGGAGGATTGCATCCAAGCACATCTGCATTGGATGCATGCCCATAACCTTTAACTATGTATGGATGTATGGATGTAGCATTTAGCTATGTAGACATGGTGAAGACAAAGTTCAAACTGAGCATCAGAATGGAGAGAAAAGGTGATGTAAGACCTTGGTTGTTAGTGCCAGCTGGGCTGGTCTGAGTATTTCAGAAAGTGATAATCTGCTGGGAATTTCTATCACAACCATCTCAAGGGTTTACAGACAATGGTCTGAAAAAGAGAAAATATCCAGTCAGCTGCAGAAAATGGCTTGCCTGGCACTCTTTGGGCCTCTTAGTACCAAGTGAGCATTGTTAAAACACCACAGCCTTCCTGAGTATTGTCGCTGACCATGTCCATGACTTTATGAACACATTGTATCCACCTTCTCATGGCTCCTTCCAGCAGGATAGCACGCCATGTCCCAAAGTTCAAATGTCAAACTGGTTTCCTTAACTTGACAGTGAGCTCACTGTACTCAAATGTCCTCCACAGTCTCCAGATCTCAGTCCAGTAGAGCACCTTTGGGATGTGGTGGAATGGGAGGTTCACATCATGGATGAACAGCTGATAAATCTGCACCCAACTATTTGATGCTATCTTGTCAATTTGGACCAAAATCTCCAAGGAACATTTCCAGCAGCTTCTTGAATCTATTCCATGATGAATGAAGTCAGCTCTGAAGGCAAAAGGGGGTCCAACCCAGTATTAGCAATGTGTACCTAATGAACTGACCAGTGAGTGTAAATCTCAGATTTCCAGCTTGTAATCAGAATCTTCTTTTAAATTGTTTTTATTTATATTGGAGGTCATCCTTAAAAAAAGAAAGGAAAAAAAAGAAAAAACAACTTTTAAATCTAATTTAATTTTATTCTTAACTTTTGTTGATGTCGCACTTGAGTCTTGGATGGCTCTGACTTTTTATAATTTATCCTTAGAGTTTAAATGTATGTTTTTTTTTAATCATTTAATATTTTTCCTGCTTATATAATTGTATTTCATTATTTGGTTTCCTTTGTAGCTCTGATTTTGATTAGTGCTATTTAAAAATATTATTATTATTACAGCAACATGCAGCATGCCTCCAAACAAGTGACAGTGTTGCCCTGTAACTTTTGGATGTGCATCATTGGCAAAAAAAAAAAATGTCAGAAGAAAAAAGTATTTAGTAAAAAAAAGTATTTTATTTTGGCAGTAGTGATGAGCATACTGTTAAAGTAACTTTAATAGTTTTGTGTGATAAATTAAGTTCAGTGCTGCTCAGTGTAACATGGGGTGTGTGGATTGTTTTGATGAGTGCCCTAGCAGTGTATAGCAAAACGTACCTCAGCGTTTGCTTAAAAAAAAAGCCTGTTCACTCACTTATTGTCACTCATATTCACACGGTCACTCACCCACTCATACCCTCTCAAATGTGCTCATCCAGTCACGCACACACTCATTGAGCAACACTTACTCTCTGGCACTGCCCTCCACATGCAGACACACACACACTGAGCAGATGTTCAAAGGGCAGGAGTATTCTGGCTCTCTCTGTACACACACTTTTTCAACAACAGGTGTGACTTTCACAGCTTCGACCGTTGGCAGCAAGTAAAACTGCGGATGAGGGCCGAGCAGCGTGTTCCTCCACAGCCTTAGTCATCACATCACAGGGAACAGAGCGGACAAATCATCAGCACAACAGCTCCATCATAACCTAGTGTGAAAGTTTATCACAGACAGTGAGAGATAGATTGTTTTATCTCAGATGTAAATGTAGCTATAAATAAGTGGGTTATTTTTGGACCACTTCAGGCTGCAGATGAGGAGATTGGGAGGGTGCTGTGCGGAAAATATTTTCAGGGTAAACAAAGAGTGTGGCTCTCATGCCAGAGGTGAATGATACTTGTCCCTTTCCCTCTAAGTCTGTCTTTTCTTTTTTTCTGTTTATTTTTACACCCAGAGAGTCAAGGTCTGCACTCTGCTTCTTGAAAAGAAGGAGCTAATCTGTCGCCTAGCAACACCTCCCACTCCTGCATCAGAGCCGAAGTGAGAGAGGATGAGGAGTAAAGAGTAAGAGTTGAAAAAAAAATACATTTAGGGAAATTTAGGGCCACAGAGTGACAACTGGGAACACTGGGAACTGAAGCCGTAATCATGTCCTGAAGTCTAGAAAGTGGAGTGAAATTATCATCTGTTCTCCTGTGAATGTGAACGGAGTCACGTACAACACACAAGCCAAAGATTCAGGAGTCTAGAGTGTACATTTACACAGCTTCATCTGCTTCTCTTGATTTCATCACAAATTTCTTGTAACAATTTGTTTCTTTGGTGGTTTTTAAAGGAAACAGACAAATTGGCTTCAGCCTGATTCCTCCTATAATATTGTTTCTGTGCTCCTCTTATTGAAGTAACTGACTTAGGGCACTTTTAAGGATTATGAGTTCTGAAAATTACCTTTAAAATGTCGAAGCTAATTAGCAGGAATTTTATAAACATCACACAATCTTCTGCTTAGACAGTGAATGGAAATACGCTTTCTTTAATTTGAAGATTGATTATTCATTTTAGCCTTTTTGATTATGAATCATCCAAATACAGATCAAAACAAAGGATGGCTGGATCATATATATCTAACTGCTGGGTAAATATATATTCCACACAAATTCCAGCACCTTTGTTGAGGTTGAGGATTAGTGAGTGTCCAAGCCACACTCCGGGATGAAACAAGGTGCATCCTTGAATACATCAGGAACATGGCTCCCGCCAAAATGAGCTGATACAAGAGTGCTTTGAGCAGCTGAAGACAGACGATGATGAGCAAGAAAATGAGGAATTATTGTGGAAGACCAAGTTCTATAGGCAGATAAGAGAAGTGGCTAACATCAAGAATCCTACTTGTGACCAGAACATGCTGGCATAAAGAGCAGAGGCTCTGATCATGGCAGCACAAAACAGCCCTTAACCACTCAAACCGTAGATGTAGGAGCCTGCAGTAGACAGGGTCCAAGGTGCAGGCTGTGCAGAGGTGCTCCTCAGAAAGTCCAGCACATAGTAGCAGGATGTAAGATGCAAATTGGAAGGCTGGGATAATGTTCAGGAATACCTGTGCCTTAATATGGATTAGAATTCCCCAAGTCCTAATGGGAAACACCTCTAAAAGTGATCAAGAACAACAGAGTTAACATCCTGTGGGACTTCCAGACAGACAAGTGGCTAACTGAAAAAAGGCAGTTGTGATAGATGTGATAATCCCAGCTAAAATCAGAAAGAAGGAGCATGAGAAAATCAAGTACCAGGGACTGGAGGAACAGCTGGAGCAGATGTAGAAAGTCCAAAATGGTACCAGTGGTATTGGGATTATTGGGCGCTGTAACCCCCATAGTGTAAGAATGGCTTCAACAGATTCTAGGTACAACATCTGAGGCCTCTGTCCAGAAGAGTGCAGTCCTGGGAGCAGCTAAGATACTACACAAAGCTATCAAACTCTCACATCCAAGCCTAATTTGGGGTCCGTTATACCTTTTCCAGATAGTAGGGATCAAACTACCAACCTTCTCATTAGTAGACAACCCACTTCAACTCCCCATGTGTGAAGCTTCTGTTGCATTCATGGGTAGGTGGTTGTTTGACTGCTCCTCCTCATATCTCAAGATATTTAAGTTAGAAACTGTTGGTCAGTGGTACCCCGCCTGTTTAGACTTTGCTAAAATTAAGAAACCTTCATCAACCTTCAGCTGCTACTGTTTACCAGTTTATATCTATATAACCAAAGAGTGATTTTATGTGAAGAAACAAGCACACGTTTGCATCTTATGTTTACATTTCCACTTTTTCCTGCTTATTTGGTGACCATCATACTGAGAATCACTGCCCTGGGTGAATCCCATCTCCTTCCTGCTCCATGCTGGGACAAATTATTTTATTATGGGCCTCAAAGTAAATCAGCAGCATCACCGTGGAAGCAAACAAACTGAGTCCAGTTTAGAGTGGAATAATTCTGGTAATCATAATATGTATTTGTAGTATTTGAACTTGTCTGCCACCCATCGCACTTCAACACCTTCGGACTGCATGTCACTCTGTCTGATATGAAGCCGACAGACAGATTCAACCTGTGAAAATGAAGTGAAACACCCACATACACCTCTCCCCCTCCACACACACTCCTGCTCCTCACCTCCATCACTGCCTGCCTCCTTCTCTCAGTTAGGCTTTGTGAGCCAGTAGCCTTGTGCCTTTTCTCTTCCCTTTTCAATATCTGGTTTATTTTTAGCAACCAGGGCACTGAGAAGGGGGCAGAAGTTTTTCACTAGTGGCTCTTTGTTTGTACTCGAGTTTTGTCTCCTCAAGGTCCCTGGATTATACTTAGACTTAACAGAGAACATGGGGACAATAATTTGGTGAATAGCGCTGATGTTTCTATTGAGGATGGAGTCTGCCATGAGAGGCTTTATTATACTGAATGAGTCTGAATGTGTGCCTTTGCTCAATGACAGAACCTGAATATTTTACATGCTACATGCAGTTTTCAAGGTGAAACCTTTGAATTCAAGAAAAAACCCATGGACGGTTTTAATCTGTTTTAAAACAGTCACTAGCAAGTATCCATTTGGTTACCATGCAATATTTATTATTTGCATTTATGTAATGAATGAAAAGTTATTCACATTATAACGTAATTTATACCCATGGCTCTTTATTTGTTGTGGACAGATACAGAGACTTTTTCTCCCCAGGGTACTGTACTGTAACATGCCAGCACAGACACTGGCTCTTCCTCCCCACAGCCAGTTGGTGCTGATGCGGGGTTGCCATGGTGACGTGATGTAGATATGTTACATCACGAGAGCCCTCCGAGCAGCAGATCTTTCACTGAGACTCCCTCTCTGCCTTCTCTTCACTCCTCTGTGTCCTGCTCCTCTCGATTACCTCTCTCCCTCTTTTTCAGACAAAAGGTCAGGCGTAGATAAAACCTGGCAAAAAGGCAAAGGAAGTGGACATGACACACGGACACTTTTCACATTTGGTGTCAGTTGAGGAGTTCATTTTAATGTATCTCACCTGGACATATGTTGGAGATTAGCCTATAGATCGAGGTGTTGCATAACAAAAGCAGAGAGTGGGTTGAAGGGAGTGAGGAAGGAGCAGATTGAATGCACTCTGTTCTTTTCTTAGTCTCAGTCCACTCTTCCTCCTTTCAATTACTGTCCTTGTGTAGAGCAGCTCAAAATATATCTCTATTGTCCCCGTGTTTTGATACCAATCAAAAAACCATCCTCACATAACTTCATTTTTTTTTCTCCTTCCCAGTGTTATCCAGTCCAGATCCATTTACTCTGGACTGATTCGATGAGATGGATGGGGTCAATTACTATCAGCTATCTATAGCGCTCCAAAAATACATTAACTCACAAACAAAACCTCTGTGGGGGTCAACAAGCTGGAAAACAGTTAGTAGGTTACAGGCAAGCCTTTTACAGGATGTTATTATTATATTTGTATTATTGTAACACTAAATCAGAAACGCCTATTAAAACTCAGGCTTAGAAAAAAATAATTGCAATATTGTGGTCTCTTAATGGCCTGATTGTTGTGGATATTAGTGGTTTGTTATGCTTCTACTAGCCAGAGGGATTTTATCCATTTTAGGACTGGTTTACTGTTTGTGAGCAGATGTAATGGATCCCGTGGGCAGTGTTGGGATGTACATAATCATATTTACTGTAGCACACTTGTGTTTTAATGAATTATTTACATATTTTACACCACAATAATTCAGCTGGAAATATCCATGTATTTACACTACTACTGGTTTTTATGGATTAAAATTTTGCATGCTGCAAGGCTAAACTCCAACAATCATGTTCTGCCAAGCAGCAACCTCTGGGACTGAAAAGAGCCAAACATGGTCAAAGGAGAATGGCCAGACTGCTTACAGAAGCTGATACAAAGGCAACAGTAACTCAATTAAGCACTTGTAACAAGCAAGGTATGCAGAAGAACATCTCTGAATGCACAACACATCCAACCTTGAAGCAGATGGGCTACAGCAGCAGAAGAGTATTGTTGCTGACCACGTCCATCCCCAAAGCTCAAATTGGTTTCTTGAACATGACAATGAGATCACTGTACTCAAATGGCCTCCACAGTCACCAGATCTCAATCCAACAGAGCACCTTTGGGATGTGGTGGAATTAGCAAATACACATCATGGATGAGCAGCAAACAAATCTGCAGCAAATGTGTGATACTGTCATGTGAACATGGACCAAAATATCTGAGGAATGTTTCCAGCACCTTGTTGAATCCATGCCACAAACAGTTAAGGGAGGTTTGAAGGCAAAATGGGTCCAACCCAGTAATAGCAAGGTGTAGCTAATAAAGTTGCCAGTGAGTGTCTGTGATTATTTGCAGGACATAAAAACACATCTAAAAATGTGAAAGAAATGCTCATAAAAGGTTAGAGGATTATAAGTTATTACACTTCATCCTATGGTGATATGCGAATTTCTCTTCTCAACCTACAATGGGTTTCCTAACACTGTCGAAAAATATGCCTGGTAGGTTAACAGGTGATTCTAAATTGGTGATATGTGTGGGTGTACAAGTGTGTGCTTATTTATCCATGTTACCCCCGTGATTCCATGCGACCTGTCCAGTCTGCAGACAGTCTTTCATGATGGGGCACCTGGAATGAGCTCTAGCCTCCTAAATTGGGATAAAATGGTTAAGCGGTGAAGGAACTGGATGGATAAGTGATGTCTGTAACAATGTGCCAGTTTAGAAGATGTTCAAAAGATATTAAAATCTGGACCACCATCAGATACTTCCATCACCTCGAATAGCCTCTAATAGCTTCTTAGCACACCTTACTGGGGTTTCTTGCCAAGTTTCAAATACCTGTACATCAAATGTCTCAGGTGATTTGATTACTAAAATAAAATTATTTTATATTTTACAAACACGCAAAGAATAGAGAAAAGCACCAAATATGTGTGGCAGAAGGTAGTTCCATTCTCTCTTTAACCATTTCTTGATTTCTCTGATGTATCATTGTGTCCTTTTCCAGGTGTGGACGCCAACGCCACCAACATTTTATGCACCAACACATGAGAGTTAAACACAGGGCTAAAACCAAGATTAATTTTACTTCACTTTATTAGAATCCCCATTAGCTACAGCCATACACTTTATTAATACCTAGCACTGGTCAAAGTACTCAGGTCTCGATTACAATACATAAAGGTCAAATTGGCTCGAGTAGAGATATTAGCACAGAGGCACCGCCCACTAGCCTTGCAGTGGGTGGTGCATGGGATTGTCAGCATTTGAGAAATTGGGGATAATCTTGCATTGTCAATCTTTATTGGCACTGAAACTCACAAAGATAGTATCTTACCAACAGGAAAGGAAAGCCTTTATTTTTGTAAACCCTGGTGTTTTTTGATGCATTAGTTTTGTTATTGTTGGCAAAGTTGAGGCTAATTCTTACAACTTTACATACAGCAGGAGTACAAAATCTATTTTAAAAAAAATCAATCTATAGATCATAGTTTATTCACAGACCATATGTTTTTGAAAAGTAACTAGTCAAGTACTCTGGCGAGTTCACACTGAGTTGTTTTTTTAGCGCCTCAGCAGCTGCCCAAGGATCTCTTTCACAGTCAGTTTGTGTTTTGTGATTCACAGAAACTCTCTCCAGCCTTCTGTTTCCTGCAGTTCACATACCTTTCACTTTTTCTTTTCTGTTATTTTTCTCAGGGCTGAATGTCTTTTCAGCATTGGTCCCTTTTGCCGCTCTACACCCACACACCCATAGCAACACGTCTCTTGGTAACCACATTTACGCAATGAGTAAAGGAACTGGAAGTAAAGTAGACATGGGTCTAGCTTGGAGCCTTGTATAAATCTAAATGTAATCGAACATCTCAACTTAAGTTTTATTTGGTGAAGCATGCAAAAAGTTGTCCGAGTGCTTCTGAATGGGGGTTTGCACCTGTATCTCGACGTGGTTTTCCTTCACAGTGCATGGTGTGTGTGCAGACTCCTGTTCAGTCATATTTTTAATTATGCTGTTGTTAATCACTAACACGTGACCTAATATCTTGCTGTCTGCTATACCCTGCTCTAAATTCCCAGGGTGCTCGCTGGAGATTGCCTTGACCTCAGGCAGTGAACAAACCCAGCAACTGAACCTGTAATTGGACCAGACTGATAAGATAATTATTTCCAGAGCTAATAAGAAGCGATTCCTGTTGTACTACAGGAGTTTAGGGAGCATTTTATATGTAATCTCCTGTCTTATAACATGGAGTCACATCTGCTTTGTTATAATCCAACCATTTTCTTACACTTATCCAATTCAAGGTCACAGTTGAGCCAAAGCTTATCTAACTGTTATAGGGTGAGAGGCAGTGTACAACCTGGACAGGTCACTGGTCTATCGCATGGCTAACCAATTAACCACCAATTAACCTCGCCTCTGTGGACTGTTGGAGGAAGCTGGAGTACCAGGAGAGAATCCAGGCAGACACATGGAGAGCACATACACTCCAACCCTAGCCGGCTAGTGGATTCAAACTCAGGACCTTCTGGTTCTAACAACCACACCACCATGCCATCCCTCATATTAAATATGCTACAAATAATCAATGTGAGCCAAAAACTCAGACCTCTGACTGCTCCAAATGTTCGATTTCAGATAGTTCTTTCTACTCTTGGCTCTGCATGATGTCACTGAGAACAGATATTCCTAATCTGGTTGTCTTAGGTATCTACACAGGTGTGAGAAGAGTACTTCTATCAGGTCTCCTATGAAAACAAGAGTGTTTCTGTCTTGTTCACTATTGTGCTTCTTCCAGATGAACCAAAATATTTAAAAGTAACTATACCCCGCTGTTGGGTGGGGCCCCTGTTATCAAGCTCCACCCACCTTCTGTTCAAGTCTTCTGTTTTTGAGGGTCAGCCAATAAGAAATAAGTTACCTTAAAGGGCATGAGAGAAGCTAACACAGTCGATGAACTGAGGAGATGCACCAAGGCCCAGAATAAGATAAAAAAAATATTTTTAACTTTTAATCAAGCAAAGCTACTATAGTAGAGTTAATTAAAAATTAAGTATGGAACTGGAAATGAGTATAAGTTTTTTTTATCCTATTATGCTGTAGTTTTAATTCTTGGAAACTAGCTGATCTACTTTGCTGTCTTCCCCGCTGTGCACTCCCTAAGATTTCCTTAGTGATGTAAGGACTGTCTGCACTTAGTTTAAACTATCTTCAGACTGCTTTTATTTCCAATCGAGACATGTTTGATTGCACCTAAAAAAATTCAATACATTAATACATTAATTCACTCTGTTTATGCATCTGTATTGTTTCTGTGGAACAAAACACTATCTGATTGATAACCTGTCTGTAAATGGCAGTATCCAGAGCCATGTCTTTTCTTCTTTTTGTAAATTAGTCCTTGATGCTATTGTTTATGTTGTATTTCATAATTGCCCTCCCCCGCTGATCACCCCTCTCCATATATCTATATATACTCCATGCAAATATCCAGACGAGAGAGCCATTTCCTGCCTCATGCCCTCACTAATTTACACTCTCTAATCACTCAGCCCTCCTTGTACTGTGCATCCTGTTTTTCATGTCCCGCAGATTTTGCTCCCTGCTCTTTTCATTAATGAACTCATTCAGTGCTCGGGGTTGTGGGTGGAGGGAAATGACACTCCACCTCGCTCTTTCATTCATAAATATAATACCTGCATTGTAGTGCAGTGGAGGGGGAGGCTTTGAGAGCTTTTTGTAATGCAATAGGAGGAGATCAAAGGGGAAAAGATTGTTCCTCCATCATGGCGACATGTCTCAAATTGAGGGACAGAGGATAATTGTACAACATGGAAAGATGTCATTTCTGTCTGCCATGTTTGTTCCATGGTGTTGAAGTGGTTGGTACCCTCACATGAGCCTTCAATTCTCAGCTTCCGCACCCACGCCATTCCCCCACTGCGGCTATGGGGCACGGCTTGCCCAGAAATGAGATCATATTGGCCATGGAGCCAAAAAAACTGAGGCCCATTCGCTCCAACACTCCCCTCTGCCACCCCAAACACTCCTCCCCCTCATCTGTGTGGGCACTGCCACTCTCAAACACATGCTCTTCTATGTAAACACCCACACCCTGCACTCACACATACATAATCACACATAAATAAACATAAATACGTTCTGGATGCACGCACAGATCTTCTCTCGCACTCTCCCGTGGGTCCTTTGAGCCATTACATGCTGCAAGTATGGATTATGAGATATATATGAGGCTTCTCTACACCATCTACACCATCCCAGACATTTATATCTGATTCTAATCATCTTTCTCATCATTTGGGCCTATTTTAGCTGCTTTATGCCTTTGCTTGGTCTCTTTGATGTAATTTTCCATCTATTTTAACCCCTTTTCCACATTTTCCTAGTTGAGATCATTTGTTGTCATATTGCATCTTTACTGGGCCCTGTTGCATTACTTTATGGTCTCTTGTGTGTCTTTGTGGTCATTTTGCATCCCCTTGTGGTTGGTTTGCGCTTATTTTTAGTCGTTTATGCATCTTGCGGTCTCGTTTCTATCCGTTGCAGATTTGTGATGACTTCAGTGACATTTTGCGGGTGAACCACAGAGGCCGCCTGACCTGCTGAACCCCAGGCCTGCTGAGAAATTCACCGATAATGGTGTCTGCCTCTGTCAAGTTCTATTTCTGTCTGAATGCCAACAGGAAATGCCAGGGCTACTCTCCCCTTAAGTGAGCGTACACACCTTCAACCCTACTGCCCTCTTTAACACCATCACCACACTCTGTCATGTTTGTTCTTCATCACAAGATGTCAGGTTATACAAGAAAAAAGATCTGTGCTACAAGATGTTTCGGAGCTACCAAGTTGCTGTACAGTACATTATTTTTTTTGAAAAGTAGACAAAGTTGCTATCAGTTGTTCCTCCTACAAGTGCATGAGTCGTGGAAAATGGGAGAAAATGTAGGCCCGATAGTCAATTAGGTTATAAAACCAGCACTGTCTCCTCTGGTTGTTGCTATTCCTGGACTGCTGCAGAGGAGATCTGCAGGATCTGCTGCCCCCTGGTGGCTGAAGCCTGTCTGCTCCGATTACATAAAACAGGGCAGTGGGTGAGTCATCATCACCCCTCCCCCCACCACCACCTTCCCCTTCCAAAAATCCTCCTCCTTCTCCGCCCCCCACTGAGGACAGATGGGAGGTGTGCGTGGTGTTTTTGTGTGTGAGTGTGTTTGTGTGTAGGACTGGGCGGAGAAAACAGCAGTGGACTGTGAAATAAGGGCTTCCCCTCTCTCTCTCTCACTTTCTCCCTCTCTCTGTCTTTTTCCTTCTTTTTTTTTTTTTTTTTTTTGGGTCAGAAGAATCAGCGCTCCAGTGAAGTGCTGTGACAGTAAAAATAAAGGAGATGCAGCATTGCTCCAGTCATGTTTAACTGAGACACAGCTGGAGCTCCTAAGGATGTCAGGAGGCAGATATGAGCTATAAATGCCTGTTCCTTGTGCAGAACTAAACCATTTTTAGATAATTAAGGAAGATAACAAAAAAGGGAAGTATATTTCTGTTTTTTATCATGGAGTTTGTTTTGGTAAGCACGATGATGTTGGCTGATAGCTGCCTTGATGTTGAAAACAGGAGCACATTCTGTACATATCTTTCTTGGGAGGCTCGTGCTGAGTGTGTGGGTGCAGGTAAAGAGGAGGTGGTTCCGGGACGCTTGAGCACACTGTGTGAGTTGTTCTTGCTGTCGTGGGCCAATTCAGCAAAACACCAGTTTTTCGAGACGACCCTGTAGACCTGCCTGCACTCGTGTAGTGACTGGCATACAAAATCAGATGAAACCACCATATTTTCTCCATTTTTAAAGGCCACAGGGCAGATAGAGGGATGCAGTAAGACTGGTACAACTTGATAATTGTGGTTGAGCCGCTAGCTATTTTAGAGGTGTGGTAGGTCAGAGAGCAATGTGGAAAAGTTTCCAATCCAGCTAGTGGGAATCTCTAAGCCTAAAGGAAGTATGAGCAGGTCATATAGATGAAGCAGCATGTCAGCTGCACGGTGATGATCAGGCCAAGCAGATGCAGCACAGCTATAAAACTGGGCTGCGTGCTCTTTGTTTGTGTGAAAGGACGATTGAAGATACTCCCCACTGTGCGGGAGACAGTCCTGGGTAGACGCTGTGCTGCTCTTTAGTGGAGGAGGGTCAGTTAATCAACGCCTTGTCTTAGCTCTAAGCACATTAGAAATTCTACAGGGATGGTAGACCTAAAATAATAAAACTGTATTTAGTTCTTGACACGTGGATGAAAAGGTTTGTTTTATTTGGGTTCAAATCTTAAAACAAACAAACAAAAAAAATTACAAAGTAAAAACACAAACAGCAATGTGACAAACTCAGGAACAGCAGTGGCGGGAGATTTAGGGAACATCAGGAAATGAACGACGGCAGAGGGCGAAGGAGGAACGTGGGTGCTGAGGTCTGATGTGAGTGGTTACTGAATCACGTCTGTCAACAGGAAACAGGGCTGACAAGAATAAAGTTATGAACAGAGGAAGATAAAGGTGTAAACTGGTGAAAACAGATAAATCTGGTGACACCGGGCGTGAATCATTCCACCTTAAGGCAGACAGAAAATATGTCACACAGATCCGTTATCGCCCTAAACAGAGTAAAAACCTCTTGCTACACACTGACTGAAGAATGACCGAATAACAATAAACACGATAACAGGAAAGCAGGGAATGGCTTTGACTGGACTAATCATTTTAAGGCTACTGTGAGACATTGCTGCTACGATGTGTTTGCATACGGTACTGCATGTATATTTTTTTACACATAGTGAGGGCAGACAGAAAAGTGTCAATCTCTTTGGACAACATAGTATAAAAAGCTATTAGTGTAACATCACAGTGACTGGTTGAACTGCATTGACCACTTATGTTTTACAGCTTCTTTTTCCTTGTTTGTGTCTGTGTCTCCCATCCCTCTCTTGCTCTCTGTGTCCCCTCCACTCTTCTTCTTTAAAAGGTGTACGGCCCGACGTAGATGGAGAGTCTAAGGGCGGAGCTTGTCTGATAGTTAGTCTGGTAGTTGACCAGAGGGTTAATGGACACCATCTCCAGGTCCAACGTATACTCTCGGGGCCCCGACACAGCACGGGCCAGCACCAGCATGGCACTGATGTTATTGATTTGCTGGGGAAGACACAAAATTAGTAGAGTGTTAAAGCAGAGGGAGGGTTTACACTGGTGCTCATCTTACTGTCACATGTCAAAGTGTCTTCTTTTAAAAAGATTTATCACCTCTATACAGGTGAGGTGAGGGTTTGTTTGTTCTTTTAAATAATCTGCACATCCACTCAGATGTTTTTCATTTATTCTGGCCGATTGAAATTCTCCTCAGACTGACACTGGACTGCGCTCGCCAAATGTACCAGTAAAAATAGTAATACAGTCAGCTCTACCCTAAACAGGAGCCAAAAAACTAGAGGCGTGAGGGAAAAGTTGAAAACAGACTGTACATTAAGAAGTTTAACCAGAATAATAAAGGAAAAAATACATGTGATGAACCACATGCATGCATGTACACAAACTCCAAAACAATGTGATAAGGATGGGTGCACGGACATGCTCTATAGAAAACTATACAGAGATTTAGCAAAAAGCACGCATAATTACAGAATTACATTTAATTTGGGGGGGGGCTTAGGAGTACCTTAATTCAGTTTTACCAGCCATATTTAATAAGTGAAACATAAAATACACCAAATACATAGAAGATTTAAAACAAGTGAATCTTATCTTTGAAATTTTTATTACTAACATACAAAGCCCTTCATGGCCAGGCTCCTGTAACAGAGCTACTGAGACCTTATAAAAGCAGTCAGCCTCTCCAATCATCTGATCAGGGTCTCTTAACTGTTCCACACCCTTTATTTTAAATCCAGAGGCCACCACGCTTTTTAGGCTGGAACAGTCTTCCTCAGCCTATCAGGCCTATCTGTAATCTTTTGCCCATAATTTTTATTCACAGTTTACATCTAATGCATGGATGGAAATGTGCATGTTGGAATAAATATAAGCCCATATGTCTGTATGCTGGAACATGTATACTTATTTATAATATTTTAATGTACTTTGTAACTGCTTTTGTAAACTGTTTTTTAAAAACACAGTTATTATTATTATTATCGATCTGAAATTTGTGTTTCAACCTAAAGACATCCAATGTTGTAATTACAGATCTGCGCTCTCCTCACCCTGATGTAAAAGTCTCCGTTCTCGTCACCAGAGCGGATGCGGAAGGTGTTGTAAGCCCTCGCAGAGACGCTTGTGGCCTGAATCTGGAAGATGTCTGAGGGGACAGAGCGCTCTGAGGTGATGCTCATGTAGCGATGCACGATGGAGAAAGGCACCTCTCGACAGGCGGGGTTGCTGACCGGGCACACACATCGGCTGGACGTGTGTGTGCGCGTGCCCACACACACACACACACACACACACACACACACACACACACACACACACACACACACATACAGAGGAGTAAACAGTTAAATTTGAATGAACAGTTATGTGTTAGTAGTAGGAAAACATCAAGAGCAGTTCACAAATCAGCCAGCAGAGGGAGTAACATGACTGAGAGGGAAGGGCTAAAATCTAAAATATTGAAGAGAACTCTTTTTTTTTTCCCTTCATGTTTTCCTAAAAATTATTTTATACTACTAAATCATCTGGTATATGTTAATAGTGACCCACACCTGTTACTGAGCCAGCACTTGTTCACAGCTGTGATGGTTTTCTTATTGCACTGGAACACGTTCAAAAGAAAAGGTTAAAAAGTTGGACTCATACATGGAAAAAGTAATTGGGGTAATCTTAGAGTTTGAGCCAGACTCAGCACAGAGGCTGATTATACTCTGAGCTGATGGCCAGCACATATTTGAGTAATTGAGAAAAGGTGTGTGGAAGTGCGTGTTTGTCTATGAACACAGAAGCTTTCACAAGGTGTCACTCACTTGTCAGACACTTGGACATAAGGGTCCTGGCATCGGTTCTTGTCCACGCACTGGTATTGTCCATGAATATTCACACAGGTCTGTGTCTCCGTACACTGATGCTCTCCCGTTTCACATTCGTTTATATCTAAAGTGAGCAAACAGCTTGTGATGTTTGACTGACGAGCAGACAGGCGCACAAGAACAAGAATGAATAGGCATTGACTCAGTGCACCATTTGTGACTCTGAGAGCACAGAGGGGAAGGTGTTAGTTTCAGGAGGAAATGGAGGTGGGCGTGCTCACCCTGACACATTCTGGTGCCCAGCAGTCGGTATCCTTCTGGGCACACGCATGAGAACTTCCCTGGTTCGTTGACACACTGGTACTGGCACAGGTAACTGGAGTAGCTGCACTCATCGATGTCTGAAAATTCACAAGGTTTGATTCTAGTTTTATTAACTGTCCATCATAAAGAGTGAAAAAGGAGCATAAAACCAAGAGGGAAAGTGTGCTCTATTACTCCATTTATCCTTCATTACCTTTACATGCAAAGCCATCAGGGCCGAGCTCATAGCCCTGATCACAGCGACAGAGGAAGGTGCCATATGTGTTGTAGCACCTCTGAGAGCAGGGGGCACCCATCTCACATTCATTCACATCTGAAAAGAGGGAAGGAAGAGAGTCCAAGGACTATTAGAGGCTCTGGATCAAAGATCTAAAATCAGAATGACGATTTTTTAAATAAATTAAAAAACCCTAAGGCCATATTTTCTCTGTCGTGTCAGAGTGTACTGGTCCAACTTGAACATGCAATTTTCCAAAGCTGAAACAGTTTTGGTTTTTAAAATAAGACGAGACCTGGTGGAAAAAGGTGATGTCATGAACTTCTGGAAATTAAAGCACCGAGTAGACTTTAACAATATGATTTATTATGTAGTGACAGATGTGGAGTTATTGGCTAATGATGTAATTCAAATCCCATCAGATAAAACTCACATGGACCTGATGAAGAAGATCAGATGACGTTTTCCGATGGCAAAGCCTAATTTGACATTTAACTACTCATTTCATCTTGAATATTTAATGTTTTGCAGAAGCTTTTAAAAGCTTTCATTTCTGGCTGAAAGCTGAGTGCAGCTGTTTTGTCTGAATACTGATAAAAGTAGCTGTGACAGCTGCACTCAGATAAAGTTTTTGGGTAACTGTCATTAATTTCAGTATCGCCATTTGCTGCTACTTTATATTCATAAACTTATTTTAGCTTTTGTTCTACAAAAGTAAAAATGTCAAATGTGAGGATTTTTGTATCCTTGGGATTTAATCTCTTTGAACTTTGGACTTTTGGTTACACAGAATTGGCAAATTGACTTTTTAGAAAACATTTATGCCATTAATGAAACTAATTGTTAGCTGCAGTCCTTATTAGTTTTAAAAATAACCTTTTTTCCTTATTAAACTGCCACACAAATATAAAATGATTTAAATTGACTACAGCATTAAATAGTTTTTAACAGGAGGTACTGGAGAGCAATATGAGACAGAGAGGCAACAATAAACATCTAAAAGCTGATATCATTAAACATTAACAATTACAATTCTGCACATAGAAAGTAGAAATATTAACCTAACATGCTTTTACTTTCAATTTTAAAATTGTTCCTCCTGCTGCTGTACTTTCAAAACTCACCAATGCAAGATCGGTTGTTTCCTGCCAGCTGGAAACCGGGTTCACACTGGCAAGAGAAGGAGCCGGGTACATTGACACAGCGATGCTGGCAGTACCTGTACCTGCACTCATCAATATCTGAGAGAGACAAACAAGAGTTATAAAGAATAAGATTTAAAATTTGAATGTTTTTTGGGTGCTCTCTTGCAGCTAACAACATAATGTGTATTGCTGCAGCTTCATATTCTTATTCTGGGAAATTTGAGTAACTTTGAATGAATCATAGTTCTAACAAATTGTTATTTATTTCTGTCTGTTTCATAGGGGCATGGGCTGTTGACACAGTGCTTGTAAGCTTCACCTTCTTCCCATATAAGGAGGTTTTGCTGAGCTGCCATTTGCTCCCACAAGAGGAGAAAAACTGTCAGAAACTGGGCATTTAGAGCAGTCTGAAGTTTGACTTCTTGGCTCACATTTTTATGTATGCAGACTTCATTATTTAAAAGTCACAACCACCATTGTAACAGTATGTATGTGTGTGTGTGTGTGTGTGTGTGTGTGTATAATTGTATATATATATATATATATATATATATATATATATATATATATATATATATATATATATATATATCACACACACACACACACACACACACACACACACACACACACACATATATATATATATATATATATATGTATGTGAGAGAAAATAAGAAAATAATAATAAGCCAGTTAAGCTTAATTAACCCAACTGAATGTGAAATTCAAAATATCTCACCAACGCACTCTGTGCCGACTTTCCGGTATCCATCCGGACACTGACAGGTGAAAGCACCCATTGAGTTGATGCACTCCTGGCTGGGTTGGCAGTCGTGCTCGTGTCGCTCGCACTCATCGATGTCTGTGTTTGTGGGTGAAGCGAAACAAAGGCACGCGTGTAAAATTACGCGGTTACTATGAGCAAACACAGCATCATGCAGCATGACCGACAGATACGCTGTGACTGTTACATGCCATTGGCCACTATGTTCCCCTCACTTGCACCCAGCAGCTGAGAACATCATGTCGAGTCATGTTTGCTGTGTCATGCAAGCCACTTTCTCACCGCAAGTCTTAAAACACAGCAGCTGCCTTCGTGTGAAATCCACTAAATTCCTGCACTGTCTGCCTGCCTCCCGCTGACTCATGCTCACTCACACCCACACAGATTGCACCCACATGCTGCCTCCAGTCCCAACACCTGTTACAGCCACCTGTCCCTCACAATCTGTGGCCACCAACAATAAGTTTACACAATTGCACGCACACACAAACATGCTTAATGATCCTGTGGCCACCTGTCCACCTCCAACCCCCCCAGACCCACAAACCAGACACCCACCCACACAGCTGTCTCCCTGAGGCTCGTAGCCCAAAGGGCATGGGTTTAAGGGCTCAGGGGGTGTAATAGGCTCTGGAGCAGGGATGAGTGACGCAGAGCGGGGAAGGCACAGGTACCCTCCGTAGTGGTTGAAACACTTCATTTCCCCTTTGCAGGCGTCAGGAATGGTCTCACACTCATTTATGTCTGATGGGAGATACAAATGTAAAAAACAGAGCAAGTTTTGGGGAGCAAGAAGAGAATGAAGATGTTACCGGGGGGGGCGGCTTACCTTTGCAGTGCTCTGTCTGAGGGTCCCAATGATACCCATCTGTGCATTCCTACAAAAAGCAGCAGAGACAGACAGTGTGTGTGAGAAAATGACGGAAAGAAAGATGTGAACCACCCCCCGGAGCCAAGTAGTTGCATAATGTATTCATAATACATAATAAATTTCCCAGTAGTGGGACATGTAGAGAAAAAGAAAAAAAAAAAGGAGGACAGAAAAACGTGTTTCCTCTGCTGGGCAAAAAAGACAAGAAACCTGCTTCTGTTAGAGGATTTGTGACATTTAAAACTACTTTCCTGAAGCAACCTAGAAAACAAAAAAAAAAGAAAGAAAAAAAACGTATTTAAGGACACTGTTTGGAAAAAGGGTCATTATCATTCAAGGGAAAAATCCTGCTGTAACCTGCATGGAAAGAAAAACCCGAGGCCTGAAGAAACATGGTATTAAAACCAAATTTAACCCCAGCAATGAACACTGTAAAGTCCTGACAAGGAAACTTTTATGTGGAACTCTGAACAAGAAGAAGATGAGGCAATAAGAAAGAGTGCAAAGAAAGAACAGGGAGAGGAGGCCAAGATTTCAACACAAAACCTGTAATGTGAACTGACAGGTGTGGAAAAGAGATGCTAATAAAATTTTAAAAAAGGAGTAGGAGAAGAGAAAGAGAAGGAGAGATTCATCCATCCTTACCGTGTAGGTGTCACTTTCTGTACGTGGCTGTGAAATCGCACTGCGGAGGAGCACAGTCACACATATGCACACACACAAGACTGGCACACAAGCACCCTGCATACTAATACACTATTTGATGGGAGATTGGGAGATCGGACTGGAACATGCACACAAGCGCGCACACACACAACAATCAAACAGGTAGCAGTGCCCTGAAGACGAGCCTTTGTGACGTGCAGAGCAGTGGTATCTGTATTCAGAGAGAGACAGAGGGAAAGAAGGTGTGAGGAAAAAAATGTAAAAAACAACATGCAAAACTCAGAAATCACAAAAATGGTTTGATTCAGTCTCAAAACTCTCCTGTGCTGTAAGTTGTTCCCACAGCTGAGATGGATAAATCAACTGGAAGCAACGGCACCGGAGCCAAATTTTAAGAAGTCAGTCAGAACGCAAACAGTTCGTTTCTTGGACTTGGTTCATCGTTTGACAACCAAACAGTTCCCCCTTGATCGCAGCAAGAATAAATGGAGTGAATCACTGTGCCAGGTAAGAACATAAACACTGTGATGTCCTCCAACTTTCAGCTGAAAATAACAAAGTCAACATCACAGAAATACTTTCATATTAGCTGCTCACAGAAAGCCTTCTATGTCTGCATGCTGGCAGCCAGTAGAGTGACAGTCCAGCAGAGCACTGCCTCCAGAGGTTCAGTTTACTATGTATCAGAGCTGCGTCAGCGGAGCCAAATAAATCAGTCAAAACGTCCATATTTTACAGAAGCATCTCCCGCTCGGCTGCCTCAGTCCCAGAGATTACCGTAGTTTGTATCAAACAAACTTCTTTTCTTTAGATTCAGAGTTGTGCTTGTTTAATGGATGGGGGGATTTGTCTTTGCCAAAATAACCAAGCGCATTAAATGCTCCACTTAACTAGAATTTGTAGTTTTACTTGTGTAACTTCCAATTTTATGCCCCTTTCAGCTCAACTGCATTTCACAGGAAAATTTTTAAATGTATCTGTTTTTGTAGCATCTTTGTTTAATACACAAAACATTACTTATAAAACTTTAGGGGTGTTTATGGATTAAAGACCCTGTTTTGTAGTGTAATTAAGCCTGCAAAGCTGTGCAGAGAAAGCAGCTGTCCTTTAAAAGATCACCATAAAGTTTGTGCAATGACATTTTTATTATCTTAGAAATTGTTAAAGCTTCTAATAACATACATGTAGAAAAGAAAGTTTTTACGGGACTTTACACAGTCCTGTAAAAAATTAAGTATAGCCTTACTGCTTCCACAAAAATTCAGAGGGTAATTAGCAGCCAGGTGCTGAAAATGAAACACACTTAATTAACTGATCATCAACAAGTGTGAGCACCTCTGTAAAAGCAGACGTTTTGGCAGTTTGCTGATCTGGAGCATTTAGGTGTGCCACAAGTGTCACAAGCAAATTCACCCCAAGCTCAGAGAAACTGCCAAAAAACAAAAAAACAAAAAAAGTCTTCAGTTAGTTGATGATACTGTAAATGTTAAAGTTCATGACAGTACAATTAGAAAAAGACAAGTATGGCTTATTTGGAAGGATCACCAGGAGAAAGAGAAAGCCTCTTCTCTCTCAAAAGAACATGGCAGCACAGCTTAGGTTTGCAAGGTTGCATCTAAACAAATCAAAAGACTTCTGGGACAAAATCCTTTGGACAGATGAGACCAAAGTGGAGATGTTTGCCCATAATGCACAGCACCAATTTTGGTGAAAACCAAACACAGCATATCAGCACAAACACCTCATACCAATTGTCATGGTGGTGAAGGAGAGATGATTTGGGGATTTTGTTTTGCAGCCACAGGACTTGGACACCTTGCATTCACTGAATGGAAGCAGGCCCAGACAAACCTGATTGAAATCCTGTGATGCAACCTTCAGAGATTTTATGCATTCCTGTGAAAAACTGTTTGACAACTAAACAGAGAGCTGTGCATAAATGAATCCCTGAAAACCTCATTGAACTGAAGCAACGCTGTAAAGAAGAGTGGACCAGAATTCCTCCACAACAATGTGAGAGACTGATAATGCCATACAGGAAACTATTACTTCAGGTTATTGCTGCTAAAGGTGGTTCTTCAAGCTGTTGAATCGTGGGGTGTACTTAGTTTTCCACAAGACTGCATAAAGTCCTAGGAAAACTTTTTCACATAACTGTAGAGAGTGTTCCAGGGTTCAACCTAACCCATGTCCCTATGGCCTGGGGCACAGGAAAAAGTATTTTGTGGAAGTTGAATGGCAGTGCCTGAAGGTGAGAATACCGTTTACCAAATTTATTTTAAAGCTTTAGTTAGTAATTATTTTCTGATACAGATCTATAACATAAAGTATTAGCCCTGCAACAGACTGGCGACCTGTCTAAGGTGTACCTCACCTCTTAGCCTGTGACAGCTGGGATAGACTCCAGCCCCATGGATGGATATAAATCTATTGATAAACTATGCTATATACAGAAGTAATTAAATTGTCTTTTTTGTTGGCCAGTAAAAATATAAAAGGGGCCAGTAAAACTCTGATCTGGTGGCCCAGTGGGGAATTTTTTTTGCATCGCATTATTAACACTTTTATCTCCTCGGATTATTGCAGCAAAAAAATTAACTAAAAAGCTACAGATTGACACGAGAATGTACAGACCATGACCATATAAGCCTCCTTTAACTGACTGCCAGTATGTTTTCGACTAAATGTTAAGAATCTGTTATCAAAATATATGGCATCACATGCACAGGTAAGCAGGGGTCTTTTACCCATTCCAGGAGCCCTGCTGAAAACTAAATAAAGGAGACACAGGATTTTCAGGCAGGGCTGAGCAGTGGTCACCTTCAACTCCCATCTAAAAACACACTTTCGTACGAGAGTCTTTTCCATCTTTGATTGTATTTTAACTTCCTTTCCTACACTTTTTTTAAAAAATTTTATAACCAAATGTTGATGGTTACTTTAGCACCTTTCACAAGACTTTTTACTGTAATAGAGTATTTTGACAGTGTAGCATTTCTTCTTCTTTTTTTTTTATTACTGTAGTATGTGTTCTGAACAGTGTAGTGTGTTTTTTTAGGTAAATATATATTGTATGATTCAGTATTGATGGAGTGGGTCTCTCTGCCGGCTGAGACACAACCATCTTTCAGTTAATGTTCCTGAAAGAAGCTATAAGTGTTTAAACTGAGCCCAAACATAAACAAGTCACCCATTCCAACCCAGCCAGACCAAAAAGACAGAAAAAAAAACAGACAAATTGAAGTAATAAAAAAATCCTAAGCAAGTGCTGTTTGCAAAGTGAGTGAGCTCCAGTTAAAATACATGGCAGGAAGGTTATAATCACTGCCTGTCTATGTGCATAGACTCACGCTCTGATATAAACTCCCCAGCCACATTTGCAGGCATTGCTTACTGTTTTATTTCAGGCTGAGACAAACAGAAGGCCGCAGGGTGACTTGGACACCCCGAAATACTCGAGGAATGACATCACCATGACCTCTGCATGGTGAACAGCAGCAAAATACGCTCTTACACTGCAAGCACAGACGGTAACGCATACCACAGCACAATCAGCCAGCCGCAGTACGTGACCTCTCTGAATTGGCCCAACAGTGACTTACAACCAGCAAGAATTTGACCTGAAACCACCCAAAAACAAACTGACCATCAGCCCGGGGTCCAGTCACTCACTGGCTACTGAGTGTGGGCAGCAGGGATGCATGGGTGTTTCCCTGCTGCCACTGGAGATCAAGTGGTGGCGGACCTCTGGAATGCCCGTGGCAAGGATGTGGGCACCAGTTCTCAGCTGGGATGCCCTGCCACTGCAGTGGTTCCCAGAGTATCAGGTTCTGGGAAACCCCCCACGGTTCATATAAGAGGACAGCTGGTGCAAGACCTTCAGCCACCTCACCCCTAGCCTCCCATCCCTGTGGAGGATGTGTAGGAGGATGTTGGAGAATGTGGCTCTGATACAAGACTTGATTGTCTGAGTTCGACTATCACTGACAGGGAAAATACATGATTTGAATAACTGTTGAGTCAATCCACAGAAAATGAATGAGGAAGTATTTTCATGACTCGTTCCCCAGCGAATATGTGAAAGAAGTTACACAAATATGCACTTTTCCCCTGCTCTTCTCTGTCAATATGAAAGTAAAATAAATATTTAGGAGGGTTTGATTGTTAGCAAGACAAAATGAGACATTTCAAGACCTCATCCTGGACTCTGGGAACTTGTAGTGGGCTTCTTTTTTTATACTATTTGGACATTCACAAGCCCACAAAAATAAAAAAAATAGTAAATAATCAACAGATTATTTAGTTGCGGTCTTAATTTAAATCTCTAAGTATTTCTGCTCCAAGCAGCAACATATATACATGTTATTCAAATCATGTATTCATAAAAAGAGTTATAATTAGGTAAATTTATCATGTGGAGCATGGCTCAGCTTCAGGACTGCAGATTGACCCATTTTTAAATTTACAGTCAGAACAGCTTAATAAGCAAAATGTCAGGTGGCTTATAACAGTGACCACATGGAAACCTGAAAAGACCAACAGCTGGACCACACACACACACACACACACACACACACACACACAGTTTAGACTGCAAGATGGTCACTTGTTGTAGTGTATACATAGAGTTTGCGTCGCTGTGCTCGGCTGTGCGTGGAGCAGCCTGAGAACATGGTGACCCAGCGTGCCCCAGCAGCTGCACTCTGTTACAACTGTGGTCAGTGAACCTGCAAATCCACAACCAGGGGGTCTCCATTTCACACACACGGCCTAACTTCTGTTCTGGGAAGTTCCACAGGGTAAGGACAGAAACAGCGACCTGTAGGAGAAACTCACAAGGTAAAACACGTTTTCCTGAACTGCTCTGAGTCTGCGGTGATGCTGCTCTAATGTGATGTTTAAAGTTCAGAAAAAGTGACATGTTGCTTTTGCAATGCCCACCTTAAAGTGGAGCCATCTGCTTTTACCTGCAGGAAATTTATTGTATCGAAAGTGATAAAACTACTCTGTGAAATAACAGTTGTGCACTGTGAAAACATCCAGGTTTAGAGAGTGCTTCTACACGTTGGCACCTGTTTGGTCTTTCAGATTTTGAACTTGTAACTCCACCAAACTGTCTAGCCGCAGCTCCCCCCACCTAGAGACTAAACTGAGCCTGTGACACTGACTTTACATGTTGTACAAGAGGGATGAGGCGGAAGAATCTTGCAATATTACAGCACAATAATATGTGCCCTGTGACTCACTGCCTCTCTTCCTGTCTAACCCCATATTACAGTCAGAGCCAAGAAGTAAACTACTCAGACACAGTTAGCCACGTTATCTTGGCTCTCATAAGGAGCCAAGTGCAGCTGGGAGAGCAGAGCAGAGCAGAGAGAGAGCAGGGCAGTGGTGCAGCTGTGACGTGTATGGCCTGTACCAGAAAAAGTGGGTAAGAGGTACATCTTACCTCCATTACTTCTCCCTAAAATGCTCGCAAACGTAGTAAGCCATCCAGAAAATATGTCTTTAACAAAAAGCCATTCTTACATATGTATAAGAAGTTAAAGAAACACAGGAAAACTCACAGATGAATCTTGTGTCTCTCAGTCTCCGTCTGACCGGTGTGTCCTCCTGCTGGTTGTGGTCGTCCCGGCTGAGTTGGCGTACAGAAGTGGTCCCTTAAACTCCTGCCTGTATGACCCTGAGAGAGAGAGTGAGTGGGGAGACCGACAGCTGGAGCAGCTGAGCACATGCAAAGGGAGGGAGAGAGAGTGAGCGAGCAAGACAGGCAGAAGCGAGAGAGAGAAAGGGAGGAGAGAGGAACAGCCCCTTCTTACCCCCCCTCTGGCCCCCTGCACTGCCATCCTCCACTCTCCAAACCCCCTCTCCCTGACCCCCCAGGATGCAAATTCCTGGTCTGCGGCCCAAATACCGAAATTCCAAATCTGTCCAAATCGCAGGCACAACAACTCACAGATTCACACACACATGCCCCCACATCTTCTTACCCTCTTACTGGTCCCACAATACACCTGGTTTCATTTAAACTAAACCCCCGCAAAATCCCCAAGCTCTCCCACCCATTCCTCCCTCCCTTTTCCCATTTACCCCCCATCTATCTATACTTACCTCCCCCATCTTTCCCTTTTTTTTCTCCATAAAGCCACTAAAGCCCTTGCTCTCGTCCAATCTGACATGCAGGATATTTATAGTCAGAGAGAGAGAAGTTAATGGAATGTGGACAAAAATTAGAGAGTGGAAGAGAGCGACAGTGTGTGTGTGTGTGTGTGTTTTAAGTGTGGAAAATTTGTCAGCTTATTTTACAGAATAAACTAGTGGTGCTTTCTGGGGTAAAAGACAGCAAATGAACAAGTATCATAATTCTTGACCCACACACCAACTTTTGCTCTTCTCGTGTTTGTGCGTGACTAATGCATTACTGCGTTTGGAATCATTTCCAGCAGCATGTTTTCTTGCTAAATTTTGAAGTCTGTGATGTTGCAAACGGGTTAAGATGTTGCTTAACTCACATTAATCCTCATTAGTTTGTTTCATTCAGCTTTAATAGGCACACATACAGACTGCCTTCAAAATGGGCCCAACAGCAGCAGCAGCACAAGTCTAATTTTCCTTAAAAATATCACATCACTTGCAAAATAGCTCCCTGCATGTTATTTTTAGGCAGGAGGCAGTTTCTTCGGCTAACCTCCAGTGTTTGGCTTAAAAACCTTCACTCAGCCTCAGCTTATTTATCTGCCTTTTGTTTTTGTCGGGTGGCAGAGATGGCAGCTGTCATTACGGGGGATGTTAAAAAAGTTAAATAAATCACACTCCCAGCTGGACTAACTGTGCCCCCCTCCACCCAGTTGGTTCCTAATTCCCATAACCACACACAGAGACATCCCTCACACTGGCTGGCGTCTCAGTTTATCATGCATGTGATCTGCTGGTCCTCTTTAAAAGAATTAGTGAACAAACTACTAATTCAATTGGATTCAATATCCTGAATCAAATCCGCTGTTTTCACACTTTGCATCTCATTCAACCAACCCCCTAAAAGAGTCTGTTTCAGGGATTAATCACAACATCTCTTCCTTGCAGACTGAACATGAAATAGTAAATGAAACAGAATGGCATTTTGTATGTAAAATGTTAATTTTATTTACAAACCAAATTTACAGACAATGTGGCGGACGCTAGGGGGTGACACAGACAGACAGTGGTGACAGGAAAAATGTATCTCTGCTGATGGAGCAAGCAGAGAAAGCACAACTGAAGGAACAAAGTAATGCCTCCAGTGGGGGGAAGACAAACTGAAGAGGGGAGCAGGGAGAAGTGAAACGCCAAGGCAACGCTTCAGTCGTGATACATTTTGAAGATACAGCTTTTGACGACGCCCATGTATCTGTCCCACACAACCTGATGTCTGAGGGAAGAAAAGAGAAACAAAAGGAGAGTAAACGGAGTGAAAGGAGGTGCTCCAAGTTTAATGTCAGACTGTAATTGTGAAATCAGAGTGAAGAGAGTAAATGAGGCAATCTCTGTCCCTTCAGTATATTCGGGTGGGGTGGGGGGGGGTCTATGTTTCTTTTTATGAATATGTCTTTGTTAAGCTTGTAGTGGTTCAGGGCTGTGTAACTCCTTAACTACATTCCTGAGTGTTTGCACGAGAAACAAGGTAACTACAGTTTAAGAAATCATGAGCAAGATAGGGAGACACCCACTGGTAGAACAAGGGCGTCAATTTTTGGGAGAGTTTTAACATACAGCTTGATGCCTGAGCAGCATTTAACACCACTGTGTATATCCTTATTCGGCTATTTTAACGTTTTCCCCAAAAGCTCTCAACAAAATCACAGCTGTATTTTTAGCACAGGGTACCCTGGGGGAATTGATAACCCTGGCAGGGCCAGTGCCAACTTCTAACTGATAAACTTCTGAGAATAAAAGCACATTAACTCACTTGAATGTGTCGAGTATGTGAACAGAGTTGGTGTACTGAGTGAGGTAGAGTTTCATGTCCGCAGATGTCCACCGATCTGAACGACACGGCTCAATAAACTGTGAAAGAAAAGGAGGCAAGGAGGTTACAACATAGCATCTCAAAGGCAGAGTGATGCTGGCACAGACCTTAGAATATTTGGGCTGGGTGACCCATCTTTACTGATATATTTTTTAAGGAAAACCTCACCTTCTCTACAAGATCAATAAAGAAATCTCTGACATCTTTTGTGTTGGTCAGCTTTGCAGCTATGTTGATGAGGCCTCTGGAAAGATTCTACAAAAAACAACAATCAGAACTATTATTTCCTTTCACAGTTAAACCTTCTGACAGACTACATTCAAATATTATGAGGGTTTTAGAATCTCTCACCTTGAAATTAGCTTCCATCTCAACAAACACTTTCGTCTTTCCTCTGAGAGCTGTACAGACCAAACTGAACAGAAATGAGAGAACAAAGATAACGAAAATGGGTGAAATTATTTTAGAAAGTTTTTCAGGAGTCAGCAGAACCTCGATGTGTCTGGAGTGTGTTCCTGTTACCTTTTGTGTTGATCCAGCAGATCTTTGTCAGTGATTAAAATCTTCAGTTCTTTCAGTTCTTGTAAAAACTCTTTGTCAAGATCGACATCCATGTCTTCCACCAAGCTGTCTATAAAGAGAATTCAGACACTGTCAAGTTTATTTAATGGGATTTTTCTCTTATGATTATTATCAAAAATATATATTTTCTTATAGCTGTTTGATTATTATATATAATTACTTAGATGCTGTCTAATATAATTCCCCTTTTCACTCTCCTGATTGTTAACCTGAGAATTTAAAATTCATCTTCTTTCTGATGAGGACCTGCAAAACCTGGAGGACCTCTGGTGGTCAGTGAGCCTCAATGGCAGAGAAGCTGGTCTCAACTTCACTTATTACACAGTCAACATGTACTCACCAGCCACATTGCTAGGTACACTTAGCTAGTACAAGGCTGGACCCCATTTTGCCTTCAGAGCTGCCTTAATTATTCTTGGCATAGATTCAACAAGCTAATAGAAACATTTCTCAGAGATTTTGGTCCATATTGACATGACAGCATCACACAATTGCTGCAATTTGTCAGCTGCACATTCCTGATGTGAATGTCCTGTTTCCACCACATCCCAAATGTGCTCTATTGAATTGAGATCTGAGACTATGGAAGCCATTTGAGTACAGTGAACTCACGGTCATGTTCAAGAAACCAGTTTGAGATGATCTGAGCTTTGTGCCATTGTGTGTTATCTTGTTGGAAGCAGTCATCAGAGGATGGGTACACTGTGGTAATAAAGGGATGGCCATGGTAGGCTGTGGCATTTAAACAATGCTCAATTGCCACTAAGGGGCCCAAAGTGTTCCAAGGAAATATCCCCCACATGATTACACCACCACCACCACCACCACCACCACCAGCCTGAACCATTGGTACAAGGCAGGATGGATCTATGCTGTCATGCCGTTTACTCCAAATTCTGACTCAGAAAAGGCAACATTTTTCCAATATTGTATTGTCCAATCCAATTTTGGTGAGCACATGTGAACTGTATCCTCAGTTTCCTGTTCTTAGCTGACAGGAGTGGCACCCAATGCGGACTTATGCTGCTTCAAGGTTTGACATGTGCAATCAGAGATGCTCTTCTGCATACCTTGGTAGTAATCAGTGATTATTTGAGTTGTTGTTGCCTTTCTATCAACTTGAAGCAGTCTGGCCATTTTCCTCTGACCTCAACAATCAACAAGACATTTTCACCCAGAGGACTGCCACTCACAGGATATTTTTATTTCTTTAGACCATTCTCAGTAAACCCTAGAGTTGGTTGTGTGGGAAAATCCCAGGAGATCAGCAGTTTCTACTCAGGCCAGCCTTTCTGGCACCAACAACTATGTCATGTTCAAAGTCACTTAACTCACCTTTCTGCCCCATTCTAATGGCCAGTTTGAACTTTAGCAGGTCTCATTGACCATGCCTACATGTCTAAATGTACTGAGTTACTGCCAAGTGATTGGCCATTTAGATATTTGCATTAAGCACTGAACAGGTGTACCTACACAAGGTGGCCAGTGAGTGTAGAAAGCATGCATTTTGTTCTCAAATGTTACAGTTATTTCACACCCTTTTTAAATTCAGCTTTTACTCTTCTTCAGTTTACCGCTATTGTTTTACCATTCCATTAAGACTACCATTTGATTAATAAGCTTTACAATAAACATTAAAACACTGTACACATATCATATACACATATCACTTATATACACATATCTAATAACAGCAGAATGGACAAAGGAAACAAGATTAATCACTCACCAACAGCCCCAACTGTCCAGTTGTTGATAAGCTGTCCCGCACAGAAAGCAAAGTCCTGGAAAGTGAGGTACTGCAGCTTTCTTTTCCCTGTCTCAAAGCGATTGCTGGCAAAGAAAACGATGGCAGCGTAATCCCTGAAATAAGGAAAAGACACATCGGACATAAAAAAAAAAAAAATAGAAATAGGGTATCAGAGTACTGACCTTTTCATGTGGTATTTTGTGAGAATTTGTTGCAAATTGATGTATTAATTCATCATAAAACTACAACATAATGTTATAAGTTATATAACTGCTGTGCAGCATAAACCTGAGGCAGAAAGGCTTGTACTCTGTTCCCCCCACTGATTACCTTGCAAGTTTGTCAGAGAGAAGAAAATGCTGACGTATGTTCTCCACCAGGGGTCCCTTCAGCTCTTCCACAACTTTGAAAACACGTTTGAAGTTGTCGAACTGAAATTACACACACACACACACACACACACAGCACAAGAGATTTATTAATAGTGAAAGAATCTTCTCCACAACTCCACAACTAATAATCCCTATCCAGAGCTACAAAATCAAATGAACTGTTGAAACAATAGGAGTTATAACATCATTTGTTTTTGTTTCAATGCCCAACTGTATCCTAACATTAATAATACACTGCCACAGACTTTTAAATATCAAACTTCACAACGCAGCATCAAGACTTACCTGTCGTCTGCAGCTTTTTAGTGTCACACCTGTCTTGGCACTGATATCGTCCAAGTCTTTCTTTGTTCCTTTGGAGAGCTTCTTTCCCAGGACCTCACGGACAAATGCATCATCAAAGGCATAGTATCTAAATGAGGAAAGAAAGAAAAGAACAAACTTATCTCATCTTCAATGAGAAAAACCAAAGTGTTAAGGGGAAGGTTTAAAAAAATAAATACATGAATAAAAACAGTCATGAATCCTTGGAAATAAGTGGGTTAATTAAATTAGAGCATAGTGGCTGCACCTCTCTATGAGCATAATTTGCCGATGAGGTGGGATCTGGAACAGCAGCTGGTTGGCTAGTTTGGCAGGACTGTGCAGGAGTCGCTCACACATCTGGAAAGTTCTGTACTGGTCCATGGTGTCACTCAGCAAGACATCTTTACTTGCCTCACACTCGGCCATCACTCCTCCCTCCATGCGTACCTTCACTGCATCGTTCACTGTTGGATATATCACACAAGCACAGTTCAAAGGGTGGATGACCCAATCACAGCTGAAGTTATGTGTAATAACACAAATGAACAGTCACTGCTGTGCTGTGAATAATTAGAAGCCTGAAACAGCTGCTGCACCATATTTGGGCAGGTGATTATAGTCTGTATTCCCAATTCCTTTCCCATATTTGATTCTTTAAGTTCACCTGTTCCTGATATTTGTCTTATGACAGTTAAAAGCCAACAAATGTGTGCATTTAAACACTTTACCTTACCTGAAATCACCACACCTAAAGTGCAATCCTGCTAGACACACCCAGGAATTTATATAGCCCTGCCTTTCTGGCCTGCATTGCCCCATCCCAAAGAGAGAACACCTACGCCTATGTTTAATACTGATGAGAATGGAAACACTGGGTGGATTCATGAGAAGAGTTTGGTCTATGTGACTGTAAGTCACATGTATATTTTAACACCTGTTCTAAACTTACTTGACTGAATTATTTAGGGACAACACTACCTTCCACCTTCACATAGGGTGGCAGTTACAGCAAGAGGAGTTATACATTGTGTTACTAATTATTTCTTATGTTCAGTTAACTTAACTAGTAACATTATTTATCTTTATTTACATTTAAGGCAATTTTCTTCTTCTTTCAGCTGCTTCCTTTAGGGGTCGCCACAGCGAATATCTGCCTCCATCTCAACCTATCCCTAGCATCCTCCTCTGTCACAACAACCTGCTGCACATCCTCCTTCAATACATCCATGAATCTTTTCTGAGGTCTTCCTCTTTTTCTCCTGCCTGGCAACTTCATCTTCAACATCCTTTGTCCAATATATCCACCATCCCTCTGCACAAACCATCTCAATCTTACCCTTCCTACTTTGTCTCCAAATATTTGATTTGATTAATCTTGCTTTTGTTTTCTTTACAGACTGAGCAGCACATGTGTTTCTGTTTCCCTTGTTCACATTCATAACTGCAATTACTTTAAAGTAAAAAACAAAACAAAAAACTTTAAGCAACATTTGTGCATTCTGACTGCATGTCCATACGGATGCCCATGAGGATGTTAAGCTTTTCCCATAAACCTCCTAAATAACACATCACATATTATGACTAAAAATTAATAACACAATAGAAACTAAACTAAAAGAAGTAAACCCACCCCAAAAATTAACTGAAACTAAATTGAAACACTCAACAGCACTGTCAGAAACAGTGAGCAGATCATAGGAGACAGATAACGATCTGCCTGACAGAAGTATTTCTGTTCTCATACAGCGATCGACCTCTGTATGCAGAGTTCTGCCTTCAAGCTCAAACTATAGATTAGGTGTAATCATTACAAATGCTCATTAGTTCCTAGTGCAATCAGACTATTACAATCTAAATGCATTTTTACATTTATTTCTTATTTCTTATGTTTATTTGCTTTGTTGTAATGCTGCAGCCTAATTGCCTTTGCGGGATCTCAGTAAAGTCTGAACTTAAACACAACATTGAATGATCTTCACTCTAGGTTTTTGTTTTCCAAACAAAGTATGGCATTGACTTCTCAGATCATTTCATTTGAACATTTTTAGAGCTTTACAGGTGAGAAACTTACCTATTTCACAAAACAATCTTTTAATTTGAGTGAAACCAAAAACATCATTTGTTTGGAGGAAAATTTTAAAAAATACTGGGTGTCCTCCACTGATCCCCTCAGGGCTGAGTGCTTTAAATGCTTTCGTGTGTTTTATTGGAGTTATGAGTCTCAGAATAAAATATGCCAGAGACTCTATAATTATGAGACTTCTGTAGATTTAGCAGCAAGATCACGATCCAGTCCTTTATGAATGTGTTAAGAGGTGTGACCAGTATTTCCTCCAATTAAATGTGGTTAAGACCAAAGAAATGCTAATTGATTTTTGGATGTGTCCCTGTTACCACACCATGTCTCAATAAAGGTCACCCTGTAGCAGAAGTGCAGCAATAAAAATATCTGGGATCTATTAAGATGAGATAAATGTTTCAAATACAGATGCTATGTTTAAAAAGGCCAATCAACAGTTGTTCTTTTAAAGGACGTTGCAAAGTTTTAAGCAGACACGGCATTCATGGAAATGCTTCTTCCTTTATTGATTAAGTTCTTTCATTTTCCATGATTTTTTATTGGAGAAAGTCTTAATCTTTAAAACAGGTAGAAAGTAGAGAAAATTATCAAGGTGTGCTGTAAGATATCCAGTGCCTCCATTGGTGTCCTTCAACACCTATATGAATCAGGATCCTCTCAAGGGCACAGGACATCATTTTGGGTCCTCAGCATCATTTACATGTTGACATCCATACATTTCCAAAGGGAGGAAGGGTTAGTCTCCCCAGAGTAAGCACTACTAGATTCAGATGATCATTTGCTCCATATTTTTAACCCCATTGAGAATCTTTTTCCTCATAGTTCAGTGTAGGATCTTGCATTGTAAGTCTGTATTCTGTTGGACTACAAAACTAACTAACACATGTGGACTTATTTTCTGACTGGTTTCCCTCACATTTACGGTGCTACTTGAGGTGGATGACCTCCAGACTGGGAACCTCCGCTTTAGACTGTGTTAGCAGTCACACTCCAGTTAAATCCAGACTCCTCATATTTTTGTAAGAACGCATATTTTTAATGGGATCACTGTGACCCAAACTCCCACACGTGTCTGGTGTTACCCCTACCTGTGTATCCATCCAACCACAGCTGGTAAACCTCCTCATCCATGATAGTGGTGTTACCCACGAACACATCCAGCTCTACTGACATCTGCTTAAAATAAACAAGAAAAAGGTGTTTAGCGTTTAGCTCAGGTACCAGCAACATATAGCTGATTAGCTCAGGTGATATTATACCTTTTTTTTTCAGTGCTGTCTCAAGCAGCTAGCTGCAATAAAGCCGTGCCTGGAAAGTGAACTATTTAATTCTATTAGCTGGGCTTAAATTTGCTCTCCATGGCTTACTGATTAGCTAACTTCCTCCATTAAAGGTTAGCCCCCAAAGCTAGCCGAGCTGCACAGTTAGCGGCGGTCAGCGGCCAATAAACGGACAGTGCAGCGAGGAATTAAACCCAAACCCACGTTAACGGAACGGTATGGCACGATTATTGAGGGGCTTCTGAATTTACAACACCGACGTTTATCAAAAATTAGTGTCCCTGCAGAGATACGAGTGCGTAATATCAACAGCAATCATGCAGCAGGTACTTCCGGTTAGATGATGTCACAGGAAAAGCAAAAATTATCTTTTTGTTTATTTATTATTTTATTTATTTCCCATGTGTTTTCTGTTAACCAATTGTACGGTTGATTCATTTATTTGTATTGTGTGAAATTGTTTTGCTCGTTTTTTGTCCGGTATGTTCACCACATTTCAATGCAATAAAGCTGAATTTAAAAAAAAAAAAAAAAAAGCTCTTACATCATCGTTTTATCACAAAAATGAACCTGTGAAAAAATACAGCGTATTTTTATAATTAAAAAATTAATTAAAATTGTTTGTTTTGTTTTTTATAATAAGGCACCAGCAACAAGCTTTGTTTGTTTGTTTTTAATTATCCATCCACCCATTCACTTCCGGCGAATGGGTCGCGGGGGAAATGGAGCCTATCCCAGCTGTCATGGGGCGAGAGGCAGGGTACAACCTGTACAGTCGCCAGCCTGTCGCAGGGCCAACACAGAGAGACAAACAACCTTTCACACTCATATTCATGCTCTCTATGGGCAATTTAGAGTAGCCAATTAACCTAACCCCAGTAAGTGCATGTCTTTGGACTGTGGGAGGAAACCCACGCAAGCACGGGGAGATCATGCAAATTCCACACAGAGAGAGGAAGAGGCCTGGGCCAAGGTGAAATCGAGCCCGTTTATTCCAACTGTGAGGCAGCAGTGCTAACCATTGCGCCACCGTGGTGCCCTGTTTAATTAAAGGAGTAAAACTTTATATAGTCATGTAAATAAACAAATAGAAATAAACATTTTATGCTGTAATCTCTTTTATATATACAGCATTTATCTGCCACTCCTGATTTCCTCATGTATATGCTCTCTGTAGATCCACAAGGACACAGTGAAAATCCTCCTGACTTTCTCTGAACATCTCCATCAACACTCTCAAAGCAAACATCATATCTATAGTGCTCTTTTTTTTCCTTCTGTAGTTACAGTTCTGCACATCACCCTTGTTCTTAAATAATAATAATAATAATATCTTTTAGATGCCTCTCTGTCAGGCAGATATTTCATATTACAGAGGGTGATAGCATGTGATAGGAAATATTTCCTGTATCCATCCTTGTTGCACCGCTGCCTGTCTGGTAACAGCTTGTTCAGCGACGTCCTCTTCACCACAGCTTCAGAAGTATTGAGTTTGCAGCCCATCACAGAGCCAGCCTTCCTTCTCATGTTATTCAGTCTGCTGGTGTCACCAGCTCTGATGCTGCTCCCCCAGCAGACAACAGCAAACTTATCTCCAGCACTTTGCTGCACACATTGATGGATCTCAGCCTCTTCAGGAAACAGCGCCTGTTCATCCCTTTTTGCATACAGCTTCTGTGTTGGTCTTTCAGTTCAGCCTGTTGTAGATGTGGACACCCAGGTACTAGTACTTCTCCACCACATCAACACCCTGTCCCAGGACAGGTTGTGTAGCGGTCCTCTTCTGTCTGAAGAGTATCAACAACTCTCTGGTCTTATTCCCAGTTAGAAACAGATGATTCTTCACAGACCACACCACAAAATTATCTACAAGTGCTCTGTTCACCTCCTCCTGCCCATCAATAACACATCCAACCACTGCAGAATCATCTGATTATTTCTGTTTTTTTTTGTTTTGTTTTGTTTGTTTTTTTTGTTTGGTTGGTTGGTTTTTGCCTAGTATTGTCATCCAAGTGACAAGACCGTGTAAAAATAAAATAAACACAACACACTGTCACAAGTTTTAGGATTAAGCTGGCAGAAAATAATCAAAGCAGTTTTGTAGCATTTGCTCCAATTAAACATTAAACTTAAAATAAATATTTCAATGTTTAGGTTAAATCAATGTGTAGTAAATTCTAAAACTTTTCAAATCCTCATTGCCAAATATTTTTCAAACTGGATAACATTTGTTTTCACGATTATGCAATATTTACACTTTTAGTTTTTAACATATAGGATGTTTGTAAAGTGTGCTTTTATTCTCAAACACGTAGGTAGAGTCACCCGTTTATCACCACTGCACAGCCTTCCCTGTGGGAGTCTTTCCAATTATCTGTAATTGGCTTAAAGGTCCATTATCTGCGTTTTCTGGTTCTTGCTGCAGACGTCTCACATGACTGTGGACAGCATGTGACACAACTATAAGACGCCCCTTAGGATTACTATTATTTATAACACACATTCAGCTCTAGTTTTTTTTTTTTTAAGTTTTAGGAGTTGATTATATAATGTTCTTAAGGGTTGGCTTTGACAAGTGAATATGTAATCATAGGTAATATTAGTGCAGACAAAACAGCAGCCTATAATTTACTTCTCTTAGAGTGATTAGATATAATATGAAATACAGTTAGAATAACATTACTATGGAAAGCTCGATAAATGGTCTGCAGGCTGTTGTCTTATTTCTTCATTGTGTGGCCCCACTAAACTAAGTCTATTTGGCTTAATCTTACAGCGCAAGAGACGGATGACAAATCCAACAGGCTCCTTAAATAGTATCTATTATCAATCAAATTCCCTACAGTAGCTCAACACACAGCGTTTATATAAAAGAAAGAAAGCCTTCGGTGACCAGACAAAAACCCAAAAGATAACGGACGATGATGTGAAAACTCAAATTACAGCACTGCTTCTGGCAGCTAGACAGTAGCCTATTGTTGATCATTTGTTCTCTTAGTTATTACAAAATGTGTCAGATCACAGATAGGCCTCTTTGTGAGCGCCGGGCCCCACAGTGCCGTGCGCTTTGCTTGCTGCCTGCGTGTACACAATCTGCTCTTTTCCTCCGACGATTAATCTAAATAAATCCCTGTAAATCCCTCTCCTCGCCCTCCCTTTCTGTGTTTCTGCATGTGTCCTTCAAAAAATCGCAACACGGGGTGGGGTGAAAAAGATTCAGCCAACACGCCTTTTTTGTCGGCTCTCTTGCTGCACATCAACACTCTCATTTCTAACCTCACATGACACCCTGATTCCATCCCCGTATCCCCCTTGCACGGTTAACACCCTACATTGTTGTGGCCTCAGTGAAACAATGGAGGTGGGACAGAGGGCGGAAGGATGTGGCTGAATGCCTCAGCATAAACCCATGGGGGAAAAAAAGCCTGCAGTCACACTTTCCGCCAGTGAGTTTTGAAAAGAAACAAGTAAAACCAGGAGCCACTCATGTACTCCACTGTAGCCGGCATGTGATCTCCACTGGCATGGACATATCTAGTTTTTGAGGATGAGATCATTCTAACGAACAGGAAAAAACAAAGGAAGTGGGTTTACACAGGCCTTTCCTATCAATTTCCTTTATAAATGTCCAAGTTGTTTTGGTTTCATAGTGTGTAAAGGGTAAAAAAAATAAAAAATAAAAATTTGGTTTTGAATCCAAATGGGGGCGCACACGTTCCTCACTGAGGGAGCGCATGGAGAGAAGCTCTTCTCAAATCTTGTTTTTTATAATGTAGTTAGAATCCGATCAGATGCACCACAGAGCTTTGGATTATTAAATGCTGCCATTTACGTCTGCAAAACATGCCCAAATTACGCCATGTAGAATTGCCACACTGGAAACATCAGAGGAAACCACAAACATTTCTGATTACTAGCTTATCTAAGGAAATTTGTGAAATTGGAAATCATCACAAAACAGTAAAATTTCCTTTAAAACATCTAAAAAATAAAAGCATTGTTGCTGAGGGTCACGGTTTTATTAAAAGGCGACCAAAAGTATAAAAGGACCAAAAGTAACACGTTTGAGATCTATAATGTAGTTCAGCAATGCTCTCGGAGCAACATTTGCGACACTTCTGTCATTAAAAACAAGAAATTTGAGCTTTTATTTTGAAGGTTCCTGAGACTGCTCTCCGTCAGAGCTCCAGCTTTACGCGCGGCTCGCTGCCTAGCGGAGTCACAGCAGTGAAAGTGGCGGAGGCGGACATTGTTGTGGTAACAGTCCATCTCAGGAGGATGAGCACAGATGATGATGTACATATTTTGAGCGGTGAGATTTGTTTGCTATTTATTTAGTTGTTTTTTTTGTTTTTTAAATCTAAGCAATGAATCGCTTTTAAAGAAAAAGCTGATGCGCCGTGCGGACTCCTGCAGCCACCGGAGTTCATTCAGCCGAGGCGAGACAAACACAGCCTGATGAGACGATGCCAGCGGCGTAGAAATCACAACATCTGTAGGGTGTGCTGGGTTAAGCCTCCGTGGACTCACCGGGCCTTTGTACAGAAAAGCCCACGGAGCGGCTGTTGCCTTCAAAAAAAAAACTGCGCGAGGAGAAGAAATAAGGGCTGTTGTGCTCCTGGAGGCCTTTGGAGAACGCAGCCTGCTGCTGAGAGGATGACAGATTGACATTAATAGGGGCTTGCGGTGCGTTTTTCACACACGACCTCATTAAGGCGTTATCCACGGAGAACAGCACAAAAAAAAAGGACTGAAGTCACAGCCTTGAAGATAGAGACAATCTAAATAAAGACATCACATGTTTCTGCCTTGATTTTACCTCCGGTGCTGTGGTGATCAAATACATGACATCTGGATTGCAGTTGATGCATGTGTTGAGCATTAAATATAGCCACATCTCAGCGCTTTTAATAGATTCTCAGGTACCCTTAGTTGTCGAGGGTTTTTTTTTGCTGAAAAATGGGTAGCGAAGGTGAGATAATAAACAGAGAACTGTCAAAGATGTCTGACGAAGACTTGCTGGCGTGCTCCAAAGAGGAACTGGTGAGCCGGTTGCGTAAAGAAGAGTCAGAGAAAATATCGGCTCTGATCCAGCGCGGTCGACTTATCAAAGAGGTAAATAAACAGCTGCAGGGACACCTCCTCGAAATCAGGGAACTGAAAGTCATCAATCAGCGTCTGCAGGAGGAGAACACGGAGTTGCGGGACCTGTGCTGCTTTTTGGACGACGACCGGCTCAAAGTGAAGAAGTTGGCCCGGGAATGGCAACTGTTCGGGCATCACGCGGCCAAAGTGATGCGGGAGGACCTGGGCGGGTACTTGAAAAAGCTTGCTGACCTGGAGCGCATGCAGGACGGGCTGGTGAAGGAAAATCTGGACCTGAAGGAGCTGTGCCTGGTCCTAGAGGAGGAGTGTGTCAGCAGGAGTGACTCCAGTCCGGGAGGGTCCACAGAGCTGAATCTGCCCTGCATGGTGGCCCGAGACCTGGGAGACGGGAGCTCAAGCACAGGCAGCGTGGGAAGCCCAGATCAGCTTCACCTGGTGTGCTCACCTGATGACTGACCGCAGGTTTATGTCAGCAGTTGAAAACTGGAGGGAATGTGATGGACAGTATGGAGACACAGGTGCTCTGTCAAATAGTACAAATTAATCGGGGGGGGGGGCATTAGGGCTTTCTGAATGCTGCAAAGATTTGTGTGCCACTAGACTTGAGACTCTTTCCACGTTTCAGGACTTTACACAGACATTTAATAGATGTTTGCTAGATGATAACGTGTCTAAATTTTACAGTGTTTTTCTAAGATTCTCCTGAAAATTCTCCTTTTTCAGTGGTCTGTTGTTGAAAAAAAATGGGACCAAAAAAAAGTGGGTCACATATATAAATTTATCTCATGCACTGGATTAGCCTACACTGGTAGAAGCCTTTTTCTCAATTGCACTGGACGGCATTATCTTGGATCTTGAAAACACAGATCTAAAGATTCATTTCAATCCAGTTTTGAGCCATATTTAGTCCTCTGAATTCCAATAGCACTGAAACAAAGGAAACTATTTGATAATTGCTTTTTGCTAATGATGTGTAATATTTTATGCACTCTCTTCCTCAGGACAGGATTGGAGTGCCATGTGTGCATGATGATTGTCACCATTTGTAACAAAACCTGTGAAGCAGCCTGATGTGAAGGACAGGTTTACTGCGGGGTGGGGTTGCTGAGCTTAATATAACACGTGCATACCTACACACTCACTTTGAATCAGGCATGATAGATGTTGTTGGACCTCACGCAGAGTGGAACTGAAGAAGTTCTCTCACTATTTTTAAAGATTCAACTGGAAAACTCTTTGTATCAAACTGGAAGGTCTACGAGTTTTGTTTGATTTTTATTCTGTTCAAGCCAAGCTGTTTAAATTTTTTTCTTTTTTTTCTAAAATGAGGTTGTTGCTGAATTATCATAAGATTTGTTAGCTTCCTCTTCTGTAACTCATGCTTTGTATTTAATCTGTAATATTAGGAGCAATCTTAACTTCAACCCTCTTCTTTTATCCTGATTTGTCTGTATTAACTAGCTTTACTAACCAGTTTCAGTTTAAACCATAGCATCTGGATTAGAAGAGGTTTATTTTGTTGTTAGCTGTTTATTGGTGGACTATGCTCGTAGTGCACTGAAGAGCTTTAAATACAGTGGCTATGACACTTGGGGCTGTTTTGACCTTTCTTTGTGTGTTTGCCTTTGCAGAAAACATGCATTTAACATGACACACAACAAATTGATTTCTGCATTTGTTCTGACCTTTTCGTCTGAACTAACTGTGCTTGATAGATGCTGCCTTCATGTCACACAGACCGACTTTATGGATATTCATCAGTTTTATTTTTGGATCCCTGTTTGCACAGTCTGGAGAGCTGATGGGGGCTGATGCTTTTACCCACTTAGTGATTCACAGATGTCCTTTGACAGCAGCGTACATACAGATTTTTCCCCCTCATGCTCTCCAGCTCTCAGTCTGACTCTTGTTCCATCTCCACCTCTCTCTCGCTTACTCCATTTTAGCAATTCAATGCTCTCTGAGCCATGTATCTATTGGCAAGGGAGTCACTTCATTTTGGGGGAATGGAGCAACAGAGGCCACAGTGTTCACAGTGGAGGGTCAAAAAGTGGCCATCAGAGTTTGTCAGCATATGATGCAGTCATCAAACTCTTTTACTGGCTGCCACTAATGATTATTTCAATACTGATTACTCTGTCAGGCATTTTCTCAATTAACTGATATGAAGTATGGCCATAATACCCAGAGTCAAAGGGTAATGTCTTCAAAGTATTTGATTTTTTTGTGACCAACAGTCCAAAGATAGTAACATTATAAGTGTCAGAAACCACAGTGAAGATGAAACAGTGGTGAAGCTGCAGTCCAGGGGCGGAGCCAATCAGTGGTCTGGGGTGGCTGTTACTGAAGTTTGGTCACCCTCCCAGAACCAGTACTGAAGCCTGACTGGGAGGGGGCTTCGCACATACTCATAGAGCTCGAGTTAACAACTGTTTGGACACAATTTTAACAAGTAATTGAGGTTTATCAAAAGTTTAAAAAAATAATGAAATTCACAACTATTACAGATTTTCTTTCAAAATAATTAAAAAGATGACACATATGAGTCTTCGTGGTGTAGTTCTACATGTATGATAACCTGTTCCTGCCACTGGAAAAAAAAACCAAACTTTTTTTTGCCATCCTTAAATCAAAATTTCAGGTTATTCCCTCAAAATTTTGACTTAACTCATTCAACTTATTTTCTCATTTCTGAATAATTTTCTCACAAATTTGACTTAGTAAGTCGAAAGGCAACTGATCAATTAATTGTCCCTCTTCACTTCTTAGTTTACATTTTTAAATCTTTTTTGCACACTTCAAATGATCCTGACAATTACATCAGACTGATCTGCTGTTTTTCAGATGAATTTCAGTCTAGTCACATCCTCCTGCTTATTTTGATTTGCAGCAGTAATTGCACACCATCACTGTTTCCACACAACTTTCTTGTTTATTGTCTGTTTCAAAAACAAGAGACAAAAGTAAGGCACTGCCCACCCAAACAGGTCATTTTTAAGAGAAAATATATATAAACAGTACCAAAAATATATTATATTCTCCATAATAAATAGGTGATTGATTAATCTATAATGCCTATGGCCCAGCCTTGTAAATAGACAATATTAGGGTTCTGAAAGGGTCTGTATAAAAATATGGACCTGTAAGTTAAAGCATCCAATTTCCCTTTTTCAAGGACTTTTACAATACACTGTAACAATGTAGCAACTTATTAAAACGAAATATTAGAATGTATTATATCTATTGATATATGGACTTATCACAATTCTCTCTACAAAGTTTGTATAATTCATTAGAGAATATATTCTGCATGCAGTGCTTTCATAATAAATCTCAAACAGTATTTTATAACTGAAAATTAGAAATATAAAGATTTTATATTCATATAAAACTATAAAGAGTGTAACATTCATATTCTAATAATGTCACAGATTTGCATATTATCTAAGAAAGGCATCAACTTTCTCAAGACATCAAGCAGATGCACATTGCTTGTTTTGAAATGATAACAGCCATCATTTTCACTTCCATCACATTTGCTTGACTTCCTTTGTCATGCACATGACTGACTGCACTGAAATCAACATTAGTGTATTGCCAGGAAAGCAGGGCTGTTGATCACAGTGTGAGGATGGTTGGTGAGTGCAGGGAGTGATCCGATTGGTCGCCGCTGCTGCTGCTGCGGCGATGAGCTATCCCGCATGGCTGTGGGGCCTGAGACTGCTGGACACTTCCCTGATGTGATGTAACATGGGATGTGCTGGAGGCGCTGGTATCTAAAGAGGCGCTGGGATAGGTGAAAACCATGCCAGCTGTGAAGGGCATTATAGAGGGCGTGGAGAGAACTGGGGTGTGAAGTGACTCTGATTCAGAAGCGGTTGATGTTATGGGCTTTGTGGGAATAGTTATCTTTGGTTTGGGCTTCTCCATCTTTGTTGGCTGTTTGATTGAGGGTCCAGGACTGCAGGAATCATCTGGCTCCAGTTTGATGGCTCCCAGGGAGGAAATGGATACACCTGGGTCAGAATCCGAATCAGAGTCCTCTATTTTGCAAATGGGCCGGTGAGCTTCCAAGACCAGTTCGAGTTTCTCTTTCTGCTTTTGTAGTTCAGCTATTTCCTTCTCCAAGCGGGACTTTTCATTCTCCAGCTGGTCTGTCTCCTACAGCAGGAGGAAGGCAAAGTTAGATTCATTCATGCCTGACTGAGACTAACACCTTGGATTTGGACCAGTAATATTATATTAATGGTCACTCACATTTTGCAGGGATTCTGTTAGCTCCCGTCTCCGATTGCGACACTTTGCTGCTGCCAGTTTATTCCTCTCCCTTCTTACTCTGCGCCTTTCCATTTCTTCCTGTGATAACTGAAGAGGATGAGAAAAAAATTAACACAAAGGCGGGTTAACCTGACACCGAACAGTGGCAGAGTCAAACTCATGAACTGGATTAATCTGGCTTGTTTTGGGCAAGCAGCTCATTTCAAAATATCAAATGTACAGTGAAAATACACCGCAGGCAGCATGACACAGGTGAAATACTCCCACCATGTGTGCACACTGAGTCATCACAGTCACGGCAGCTGAAGGGTTGAAAAGCCTCTGAGCTTTTGTGCCTTTGTAACACCCGAACTCTGACTTCATACAGCACCCTACTGAATAATTGCAGTTGATCCAACATTTCCCGCCCTTTTAGAATGATGATTCACGCTCAGACCCCTAGGGTGACTAAGGTGTGAGTCACAGAACATGACTTGCCAACAGTGAGTCACATGACAGTCCACTTCCTGTTCAATGAAATTACAACTCTATGACGAGGATGTGTGCCAATGTGTGCCTGATGAAATGTACAAAATGATACTGTGTAAATGATAGAAATCAAAGATAAAGTTACTTTGAATTGTGTCATATTCCTATTCTAAGAAAAAGCAGAAAATCACTGATAGTTTTACTCTGTCAACAACTCACAGTAAAAATAAAAAATAAAAAAGAGTACACCAGTATTTGTTTGACTCTAGAGAGGATATCTAAGTTGAGAAATTATTAAAATAATTTATCTTTAATTTTCTTTCCTTTTTCTGCATACATCTAGAGGAACTGGCACAATGGTGTAATAGATAATCATGGGATATTAAGCACCTACACAAAAACAACTGAGCCACTCTCCACACCTTAGCATCCACATTCCCTCCAAGGAGAATACAACTACCGAGAAGGCTCCTTTACTGTTCTCTCAGTGGAAACACAACAAACCCACAATCATTTGAGAGCTACATGCTTACATGTTGATCATTCCTGCGCCTTGTTGAAGACGGACTGTTTGCAGAAGCTCTTATGACCCCTGGTCTGATAAGGTGAGACTGGGCAGGTGGCGGACCCAGCGGCCGCACCCCTGGGTGGATTGGGTAAGGAGGTACTGGTGATCGAGAAGGGCCAGGTGGATGCATAAGTGAGGGCTGGACCAGCCATTGGAGGTCCTGGTTGCTTGTGATGGCATTGAGGCTGGGGATAAACTGACTGGTTCCTGCCATTGTAAACTTCTAGGGAAAAGTAGAAAAACAAGATTAAATAAGGATATTTTATATAATAAAATATTCATGATGAGTAACAAATGCAGGGTAATTAGTGTAAACTATAACAAATGATTAAGGTTGATTAATTTTTATTCATTGTTTGTACAGTGAAACAAAATTAGAATATTTACAGTTTTAAATGTATATTATTTAATTCTAGCTTGAAAAATTCAAAAATTAAAAAAAAACCGTACTGTGTTATTCTCATTTGACCCCTAACCTTTCCCCCAATTCAGTCAGTGCCAGCACACCTACCTGCTCCTGTTGTGTGGATGAAGTGCTGGTGCTTCCCAGGGACGCAGGGTTTGTCCCAGAGCTGCCTGTATACGGGGGGTTGCCTCTTTCTTGATTCCCAAAGTTTCGATACATCCTCGCTTTATTTCAGTGAAAAGAAACTTGAATCCAGATGCGGCTATTTAGTCTTCAGTTCTCACGAAACTAGGTGGTTGAGCCTTATGTGTCAATTCAAAATCGGGGCAAGCCCACCGTATTGCGTTGTCGGTAGAGTCCAAAGAAGTCTTCAAGGGGGAGCGAAGAAAGAAATATCTCCTTGTTTTTACCTCCAATCGTCCAAAAACCTTCGAAAACAACTTTCAGCGCTCGCAGTAGTCCTTAGTCATACATCCAGGATCGGAAGTCTGGGAATGATTGTGAGGTTGTAAATTCTTAAAGCGGTACTTTGTGCACACCACGCCCCTCTGTACTTACGGGAAATAGTGTTGTCTGGAACCTCTCACGAAATGCTCCACGTAACGTGACGTCATTTACCATATTTGGTGAGAGTTTCCTCCAGAGACTAGTACAGGGATTCCTCTCAGGCAGCACACACCTCATGCCCTGGAACTGGTGGTGTAGTGATTTCTCTTATCTGAAACCGGGTTTAAAGGAATGGTACACTTAATAACAGAAAAGCAAAGCACTGTTACTCTTAGTTTACACTGCGGTGAAATGTGTACATGTTATCTTGGTAACAAGTTAAGATAAGGGTTAAGAGTTTCAAAAGGTAAAGTGTACAGGGTTCTTCACACTTTAAAAAACTTATGAAACTACTAAATAAAGCATGTTTGTTTTGTCTTTATTGCTGTGCACTTCTATTTCCAGTGATTATGGGGAGTTTAAGACATTCCTGTTTAGTAATTAACATCATAACTGTGGTTAAATGAACTGCTAGATTTCTCTTATCCTCATTAGAGATAAGGTGAGGAGCTCTGTCATCCAGAACAGGCACCTCCACATTGAAAGGAGTCGGTTCAGATGGCTCTTGTATATTTTGTATACCTCCTATGTCAGGTGTTTCTTGGGGATGGATGGATGGATGGATGGATAGATGCATACAACTCAGTAAAATTAGACTAAAATTAGTGGCAGAGTGTATAAGTTATTGAAGTCACTGGGTTTTAAATCCTCACTGTGAAACATCCACCAGAATAAAACGAAAATAAAACTGTTTTATCATTAAACTCAATGTAAATTAATATGTGTATTTTATTTCTTCTGAAATGACCTACTAGATTTATTTTCTATAAGATAAATGAATTTAATGTGGCACTTTTTTGGTTGATGTGTTTTGCGTTTTATATATTATGTACTGCTCTATTTCCACTTATATAAACTCAATTGTTACATGTCATGGGGCTTCAAGTAACACATTTTCATTTCAAGTTATCTTTGGAGATAAAGCAGATACATTTTTGGAAATTATACACATTTTAACATAATGTAAGCATATTCAGTCATTTTAACTACAGTTTAAGTATACTACCTTGCAAATACCCAAACAAGAAATCATGGACACCAGAAACCTTTACACAGTAAGAGTTCTCTGACAATGAGTGAAACACATTTAAGGCTTTTTTCTGTATCTTATATTTGAATCTATATACCCTACAGGGTACGTTTGTTGCACGTGCCTCACTGTGTTGAACAATTTTTGGCAGCTACTCTCACTTTTCTAACCACATCAATGTGCACGCATGCTTGTGGAGATGAGTCAGCTGAATGGCAAAAAGCGGCTCACTTACTTCACCACACATTTCAAAGTCTGCTTTTCACTCGCAAGCACAATATATTAGTTAGTAAAGATTCAAAAAATGCACGGTGTAGATCTGGTAAGCTTAGTATGTCACTGCAGCTGCTGACCTTGCAGTCCCTGAGGACAGAGTTCCCGGCTGCTGACTGTTGCATCAGTGTCTCATGTTACTTCTAGTTCTTGCCCCAGGGATAAGGATAAGGACTGTCAGTATTTTTCAAGGTTAACTGCAAAGACAGAAAGTTGTCTACTTGAAAAAGTGTGTTTTGGGGAGGAAAAAAGAATGTGTGTGTGTTGTTTGTGTGCGAGAGAGAGAGAGAGAGAGAGAGACTAAGAGAGAGAGAGAGAGACTGAGAGAGAGCCATTGAAAGTTGTACATTGGACTGTGGACTCAAGTTTCATCATATCAACAGAGTCTGTGAACAAAAGCCAAAAATGCCGGGGGCAAAGCATTTTACAGAGCCAATACCTGTTGCTCAGTGGCACATTTCATTAATCCTGTTTCAGATATCAAGAACAATACCCTGTAATAATAAGGACACACGTCACTGTTTATACTGTCATATGGGACAGTAGGGTAAAGGTGAGCTTTGCATGACTAAAGCGTCAGGAATGCAGTGATAACACACCTGCAGTAGTTCAGTTGGTACATGTCACAACATGTCTGTCACCATTTTCTTCCACGATTACGCCTTCTTTCATCAAATGTATATTTTTCATTTTGCTTGACCAAGAAAATGCTGGTCAACATTTTTTATAAATAAATTTATTTCTTTTAATATAGATATTAAAAGAAGGGAATTCATTTTTGAATGTAAATTGTCAATTTTAATGTAAATTTATTCTGAATGTAAGTGAAAGCTGTTGGTATCTGTTTTACTCAACTTTTTCCCTCTAAAAGTTAACATTTGCAGGGGCAAGGGGGAGAAAGGAAGTTTAGATTCCATTTCAATTTACTCATCCTGAAAAAAAACCCTGTCCACACCCACCCACCCACACACACACACACATCCCACATACGTGCTTCACAAAGCATAACACCACTGTCATGCCACAAAGACTTTAATTTATTTTATTCAGTGGGTGTTGCATTTCACACCTATTTGATTTATGATCATGCACCATGAAGCAGATTATCTTAGGGCTGTACTGTGCTGTTTTAAATAGGAATGTACCAAGACAGTGCTAACTGAGCCAGCCACTGACATACTGTCTCACATCTTACATAATGATATAACTGGATACAAATTAAATATTAAATATTACACTAATGCAAATTTCTTGCTGTGCAAATAGTTGGAATTTTTTTCTGTGTTATAAGACTGGAATTTTATATTTAAAGTACAGAACTACCGAGTACTCAGTACATTAATATAGGATCAACTATAAGCCTGAGCATTAACCTTATAGTTGGTGACCAAGAGCCTGATAAGAGGTATAAAATAGAAGGATAAATAATAAATAACATTAACTATTAAAAATACATTAAGAATCACTGTCCTTAAGAATAGATGAAGTAATAGATGAACCATTAAATGACAGAAAAGTTGTTGTTTTTTAATAATAGATGAACCTTCAAGTAAGCTAAATTTACAGCTGTGTTAAAGTGTAAGCCCAGGGAGCTGTGCTGATGGCTTTCTTTGATTTACTACAGCAGCATCTCTTTGTAATGTGGAAAAACTCAGGCTGTTCTTTATCATTTTTATGAATCAATAATTCATTAAAAACTATAATTATATACTTGACCCTTTACATATTTAAAGAAAGAGGAACAATGCGGAGGTGTATTTTTTTTAAGGCTATCGGGTGATCAAGACTACTAAAATCAGATTAGACTGTGGCCCAGAAACTAAAATTAATTTTACACCCCTGGTTTAGAGTGAAGGGTGTCACACTCATGGTTCACCAAGGGGTCTAATCTAGCCCACTCAAATGTCTTTGCAAAATGAAAAATTTGGGGACTTTTCATTATATTTTGTTCTTACAAAAATGGATGAAGTAATATTCAAACCACTAAATGATGAACAATTTTAGAGGAGTCTTTGAAAAAAGGTTATTAGGTGATAATTTTAGCAGTCCAGCTCACCAATATTTTATCACTTCGACCAACTTTGAATAATATAAAATACAAAAAAATCTCCATTTACTTGATATCAGCCCAGAGTGCAATTTCAAAAACCCTATCAGTTTGACTTCCATGTAATCAGATCATGTTAATGAGTAATTAGCAGTCATAAAACAATGAGTCAGTGGCAGTGATGCTATGGAAAGTGTTCCAAAAAATCCCAACAACCAAATAACCACACCTGACACATCAGAAATGAAGTATAACCTCTACATTTGAGTCATTTTAGTAGTCAATGGCTTCTTCAGTGAATATGCCAGGCTTGGAAACCTTCTCAAAACAGCATCAAATTCATTTTTACAACAAATGTGCCTTAGACAACTGGCTCTGGGAGAGGTTAAATCCACTGTATTGCCTATTGCTGATTTATGTTTGTTTTTGGTTTTTTTAATTTCAGGCTATTTGCATTTAAATTCTCCATGAATTGGAATTGCATGGCTTTACCTGTTATACATATCTGCCAGTAAAGCTTAAATGAAACATATAAATCAGTGTTTTCTAAATACATAAAAATATCTGGCCTAATAAAGCCTGATAAACTAGGTTAATGCTTTACTTGGTTGATTTATGTTAAACTGAATTCATCTTTTAATGAATACAGTTGTATAGATGTAGGTGGTGTGGAAATCCTTTATGTCATTAGTATCACACACTTTGATGGAAAAGTTGTCTTACGCTACAAAGTGGAAGGTAATGAGATTAAATGCAAATAAAAAGGGGGTGATACAGTTTCCCCCTCAGCTCCCTAGTCTCTTTCTTTCATGCTGTACATGCATTTATTTTAAGATAAGTTTTGAGTGTACATTACCTTTCATTTCCATTTAATCATGCAAATGTCTTCAACCAGCCCTCATTTCTTTGTATTTTGCTAGGAAAATGGGAAACATTTGCAGCGATTTATTTTTAACATCTGCAGACATACATGGAAATGTAGTATATAAAGCAAAAACTGTGTTTGTACAATTCTAACAAGCTTTAAAGTCAATATTTAGTATGACCACCTTTATTCTTCAACACAGCCTGAACTGTCTTAGGCATATTTCTTCTAATTTCTTTAAGTAGTCTTCAGGAATAGTTCTCCAGGCTTCTTGAAGGACATTCAAAGCTCTTCCTTGGATGTTGGCAGTGTTGGTGATAATTTTAGGGGTCCCCATATTCCTTTTGGATGAAAATTCAAACTCAATTAAAACCAAAGTTTCCAAAAAATCACTGGGATGAGCAGGTTCCGGTGCAGGCTGTTTATTAGACTTATTGGTTACACAAAACACAGGCAAGAAACAAAACACAGACAGTAACAGCACTAAGACTAAACACACACACAGAGGAGAGAGAAGAGAGAAACAAAGAGACAGAGAAAGATGCAGAAACAGGAAAAGAAGAAGACGACAGGAAAGAGAAGAGCTAAAGTAAGTGGGTAAAAGTAAAAAGTGCCAGACAAAGAACAAGCACCTTATTTTATACCTTTAAAGATAGTAACTGCCCACTTGCCTTTGACCCCTCCTAATTTACATAAAGTGTCGTCCCCTAAAACCTGAAACAGACCAATCACGTTTGGGCTCCACTAGTTCCACTCCCCTTTGCGCAGGTTCTAACAGCATGTTTTAAAAGGCTTCTTCCCATGCCAACCTACCTCCCCAAAAATACTCCCACTGACAGCTGTTAACACTCCCACTATAAAAAAAAAAATCTCATTAGGGCACTTTCATCTAAGTATTCAAAATTTATTCCCATTCTTTATTCATATTGAACAAACACAGGTGGATCTTCAAACCCAAATTTCAGGGCACACTGTCCTAAGCAACTTGAACTTTATTAACAAGGTGATACAGTGTTATGTTAAAAGTGAAACTTCTAAATATAGATAAGAGTGGTTATAGCAGAAGCTAAGAGTGAGTCCCTGAACATCCAAGGGAGTGAATACAACAGGCCTCAGTTTTATTCTACTGATAAAGCATACAGTGTGTGACTGATATAGGTACTAATAAATTATATAAAATAGTGACAGTAAAATACCAGTATCAAAGTGATAAAAATTCCAAACAGTGGTTTTTTGTTCTGATCCCACACTGTTTCAATAATGCTAAGGTCCGGATTCTGGGGAGGCCAATCCATGTTCCATTGTGTGTTTTTCTATCCAGATATGCTTTTACTGCATCGGCAGTGTGTTTGGGATCATTGTCGTGGTGAAAAATAATGGTGGTACTTCACAGTTATAATTTCATCAATTTTGATAAGATCCATGACACCACTGGCTGAAATGCAGCTCCTTCCACCTCCAGATGGCTGTAGAGATTGGTGTACCTCTCTCCTGACCTCCTCCAGACATCCTGCTGACAATTTGTACCAAATATTTTAAATTTGTATTCATCACTCTATAAGACCTGTCGTCACTGATTTTCAGTCCAGTTCTGTGTAGTTTAACATACCTCAGCCATTTCTTCCTGTTCCCCTTTCCTAAGAATGGCTCCTTGGCTCCCACCCTTCCACTGAGACCATTTCTGATGAGGCTTCAGTAAACATCAGATGGATCAGCTGTAGGTCCCAATGTATTTTTCAGCTCCTGTGTCAGGTCTTTGCTGAATGTTTTTCCTATTACTCTTCATCACCTGTTTTTTAGGTGTGTCACTTCTTCTTGTGTCTGTTGTCTAGTTTCCTCAGATTTTTTTTAAGGATACACTGCACACCATGATGAAATACAACAAATTTTCAGCTATTAGCTCTTTGGGAATTACCTTGTTGATGCAAAAATGCTATTTTATGCCTATCAAACTTTGGCATTGGTCATAGATTAAACTAAATACATGGGTACAGAGGATGTGCTTTTGGAACTGGCTGCAAGTAACAAAGTGTGTAAAGATATAATTTAAAATTGGTTCTTTGCTAAGTTTTCTGCTATATATAGACTTACACTGGTTCAGCCCTTGACTTAGGTGCCCCCTTTTTTTTATCCTTGAATGATTCATAGGTCCTGGTTATGTGGCTTAACAAACAAAAACATTCCTCTGAAATGGTCAGGTACAAGGACTGCTGGAAAAAAATGTTGGAAAGACCTTCAGAAAACCTGTAGAACAACTGCGCAAAACCACTTCAAAAAATGGCAAGAAAGTGTGACTCCTAGGAAGCAAAATATAAAGAAAGAGGGGCTGGCTCAAAACATTAGCACAGTATTGTACTTTTTACTCCACGTACTTTTTTCTTTACTAGTTATTTTAGATTATTAAGGTTTTAAGTTTTTACTTCCTGAGAGTTGAATTATAACTGTGCCTCTTACCGCCAATGCACGAGTAGGAACGTAAGACGGAAAGAAACATACACTTGTAGGAGTATGAGCTGTGTGTTGTACAGTTTACTCTGCCTCGTACTTAGACCGCTTTCTGCCACGCAGGCACACTGAGGTCCACCAACCGCAGTGGATGGGTGGGATCACAACACACTCATAGCCACGTAGCTAGCTACCAACGTTAGCTGTCTAGGTAAGTGCTCTTATCCTTTCTTTAAAAAAAATTTTTTTTAAAAAATCATCCCTCAGACAAGGCATTCAGACATGTTTAGCGCTACTGCTGGAGTTTTTTATATTGGCTGCCCGGTTTCGCCGAGTGTTAGCTAAAAAGAGGATGTTATTAATTTAGCTAGTCTGAATAAGTAGCATCTGGTTAGCAGTATGTTTATATGTATGTTAGCAGCTCAGCTAGCAGGTATTAGCAGGAGGCTTCCCCCTTCCAACATCTAGGATGTTAACCCAGCGTCAGTATTAACTTTGGCGTAATGCACAGAGACTGTAGCTAACGTGTAGTTGTTTTTATTTAAAGCTAACGTCAGCGAGCGTTACAATGGACTTGCCACATCATGGATACCGAGCAAGTAAGTGAATCACCTGCAAAATTTCTTCAAATACCCACACTTCCTATGTTTTTCTTTTGATTAAAGCTGGTCACACTCGGCTGGTGCTGTCACATAATCAAACATGCCAGTTTATTGGGTACACTCAAGTAAACTTGATGCAGTTTAAAACTGTTAGGATCATACACTAAATTGCCAAAAGTATTCACTCGTCTGCTTTCACACTCGTATGAACCTGAATGACATCTCATTTTTAATCTATAGGTTTAATATGATGTTGGCTCACCTTTGCAGTTCAAACAGCTTCAACTCTTCTGGAAAGGCTGTCCACTAGGTTTAGGAGTGTGCTTATGGGAATTTTTGGCCATTCTTCCAGAAGCACATTTGTGAGGTCAGACACTAATGTTGGATGAGAAGGCCTGGCCCCAAGTCTATACTCTAATTCATCTCAAGTGTGTTTTATTGGCTTGAGGTCAGGACTCTGTGCAGGCCAGTGCAAGCTCTTCCACACCAAACCGGCTCATCCATGTCTTTATGGACCTTGCTTTTTGTCTCTTTGGGACAGGAAAGAACATCCCCAAACTGTTCCCTCAAATTTGGGAGCATGAAATTGCCAAAAGTGTCTTGGTATGCTGAAGCATTAAGAGTTCCTTTCAGTGGAACTGAGGGACAGAGCCCAACTCCTGAAAAACACCCCATACCATACTCTCCACTAATCTTTGCACTTGTTACAGTGCAGTAAGACAAGTACCGTTCTCCTGGCAACCGCCAAACCCAGACTCATCCACTGGATTGCCAGACAGAGAAGCATGATTTGTCACTCCAGAGAACACGTTCATGCTCTAGAGACAAGTGGCGGCATGCTTTACACCACTGCATCCAATGCTTAGCTTTGCACTTGGTGATGTAAGGTTTGGATGCAGCTGCTCGGCCATGGAAACCCATTCCATGAAGCTCTCTACAGACTGTTCTTTAGCTAATCTGGAGGCCACATGAAGTTTGGAGGTCTGTAGTGACTGACTGCAGAAAGTTGGTGACCTCTGCGCGTTATGTGCCTCAGCATCTGCTGACTCCACTTTGTGATTTTACATGGCCTACCACTTCGTGGCTGAGTTGCTGTCATTCCCAATCGCTTCCACTTTGTTATAATACCACTAACAGTTGATTTTGGAATATTTAGTACAAAGGAAATTTAATGACTGGACTTGTTACACAGGAATTTACTGAGCTCCTGAGAGTGACCCATTCTTTCACAAATGTTTGTAATAGCAGTCTGCATGCCTAGGTGCTCGGTTTTATACACCTGTGGCCATGGAAAAGATTGGAACAACTGAATTCAATGATTAGAATGGGTGATTGAATACTTTTGGCAATACAGTGTTATGTACACCTTGGTAGTACTGTGTTATACCCACTTTTGTCTTCAGAACTGCCATAATTCTTAATAGCATAGGTTCAACATGGTGCTGGAAACATTCCTCAGAGATTTTGGTCCATATTGACATGATAGCGTCACACAGTTACTGCAGATTTGTCAGCTGCACATCTATGATTGTGAATCTCTGTTCCACCACATCCCAAAGGTGCTCTATTGGATTGAGATTCAATTCAATTTTATTTATAAAGTGCCAAATCACAACAGACAGTCGCCTCAAGGCACTTTAGATCTGGTGACTGTGGAGGACATTTGAGTATAGTGAACTTGTCATGTTCAAGAAATCAGTTTTTATGTTGCTGGAAGCAGCCATCAGAAGATGGGTACACTCTGGTCATAAAGACATGGTCACCAACAATACACAGGTAGACGTTCAAGCAATGCTCAGATGGCACTAAGGGGCCTAAAGTGTGCCAAGAAAATATCCCCCACACCACCACCAGCTTGAACCATTGATCCAAGGCAGGATGGATCCATGTGTCATGTTATTTACACCAAATATTGATACTACCATCCAAATATCACAACAGAAAACGAGACTTATCAGCTCAGGCAGTGATTTTCCAATCTTCTCTTGTCTAATTTTGGTGAGCTTGTTTGAGTCGTAACCTCAGTTTCCTGTTCTTAGTTGACATGAGTGGAACCCAGTGTGGTCTTCTGCTGCTGAAGCCTATTTGTTTCCAAATTTGTCTTGTGTTCTTGTGTATACTTTAGCTGTAATGACTGGTTGAGCTGGGTTTTTTTTAGCCATCTGGCTATGCTCCTCTGACCTCTGACATCAACAGGGCATCTTCACCCTGAGGACTGTTGCTCACTGGATATTTTCTCTTTTTCAGATCATTCTCTGTAAATTCTGGAGATGGTTGTGTGGGGAAATCCCAGCAGATCATACATTTTTGAAATACTCAGACCAGCCCATCTGGCACCGACAACCATACTATGTTCAGAGTCACTTAAATCAACTTTCTTCCCCATTCTGATACTCAGTTGAACTTCAGCAGGTTGTCTTGACCATGTCTACATGACTAAATGCACTAAGTTGCTGCCCTTTGATTGACTTATTAGACATTTGAGTTAACAAGCATTTGAATAGGTGGACATAATAAAGTGTTTGGTGAGGCTTTAAGTGCTTTGATATTTGAGTAGGGCAGTTTAAATAAAAAAAACAGGAAATTGCTGTAGGTGGGATTTTCTGTAGAATAATGGTGAGGCACACTGGTGTGCCTTGAAGCTAGTTCGGGTGCGTCTCTGAAAAGTTGCTTCAACCAATCATTAGTATTGCAGCTACACAAAAAGTAATGAATGACATTTAAATCTATTAGTACACATCAAAGGTTCAGATTGATAGTGAACAGGTAAAACAGATCACTTTTTTTGTGGAAATAACTGCACAAAACCACCTTAAGACATTGGAAATGACTGCAAAAGTCTAGCCTGTCTGTACCTGTCTGGCTTCAGCTGAACCATGGATGGCAGTAGCCCTCAACCCAAGTGTGTCATTTGTTGGGGGAAGTTAACTAATGTTGAGAAACTCTTCCTTATAAAATAGAGTAAGGAATCTTTACCATAGGCAGCAAGAGCAAGGTGTCATGCTCAGAAGTGCTTTTATCTGACACTACAAAGTTGTCACTGATGTCATTCCAGCTGTCATAAAGGCTTTTCTCTAAATACAGTATATGATTACAGGTGTGTCTTGAACTTTTGGGTTGTTTTTTGGTGTACCTTAGGTACAACAAGTTCACAAGGCCTCTGGTGTAGAGTAAAGTGGTGTGAATATTGGAGGACCTTAAGGGCTACTGGTAAATTAATGTTAACATTTTAAGTGGGCACAAGTATGGAGTAACTTTAATAAAAGTGAATGAAACCTAAACAAAAACCTCAGCGAAACAGGATTTTTTTGTTGGTTTGTTGAATTTTCTCTCAACACTTGGATTTATTTTGGTTAGATTTTCACTTATTAAGCTCCTTGTTATATTTAGATATTCTATTACTTTATTTTACTTCATTTTTTCTTACTAAATTTAGACCCTTTTTTGTATTTTTTTACCTTATTGAGCTGTTTTTTGTTTGTTTTTTGCCACATAGAATTCTATTTTATTAAGCTCCTCTTGTTTTAAGCTATTTTATTATTGGTTGTGTTTAATGTTTTGGCTGCTGTAAAGCAGTAATTCCCTATTTTAGGAATGATAAAGGATGTCTTATCCCATCAATAAATTAACAGCAAAGAAAACTCAGTGTTATCTTGCTTTCCACTAAACTGTGCTTCTCTTGCTTTGAGGAGTACTAAATTGTGATCAGATATTTTTAGCGGATTTCACTGCATGCAGTTAATAAGTGTCATGCTTGATCATTTCAGTCAGTTCACTGTATATGTTGAAAAATACCCTCTGTTTACCCTCCTGTGTCCATTTTTCCATAGCTAAGCCGAGAGCTCGTGCGGCTCCCCCCGCAGGTGACTCTGTCCTGTTTGAAGACACCAGCTCAGCAGCTCCTGCGATGAACAGTCAGGGGTATTACACTCCAGGGTACAATATGGGAGGACCCTCAAATGATATGCAAGGAGGTGGTGGGGTGAACAACCTCTTTACTGACCCAATGGCCAATGCTGCAATGATGTATGGCTCCTCCTTAGCCAACCAAGGAAAGGATATGGTAAACAAAGAGGTGAGGCTCCTGTTCAGGGCTCTTTGATACGTGATATAAAGCACCAAATGTGAAGAATGGAAGATAGAGGCTAATTCTGTGACCTCTAAATAAGGTCCAGATCTGCCACACAGTATGTTTTCTGTGGTTTTATCTATCTCCTTTATTAATTTTGTACCTTTTTATTGAGTTGTTTTCTCATTTGTCATATTTGAGCTATTCTACTTTATTTAAGCTCTTTAGGTTGTGTTCTGTGCTTTAGCAACTGTAACACAGGAACTTCCCAACTTCTGGGATCTTGTAAGACATTAGGTCTGAGTAGGAGTATCTGAAATCCAGCACTTTTCGGCAAGATTAATTCACTCTTCTGTGTAGATGGTTATTTTTGTGCCGTTTCGTTCATTTGTTCCCGAAGTGTCTCCTACTGTCACAAGTTCATAATTTATTTCCCACAGACCCACACAAGCACACAGATGAGTTATTTTCATTGGCATAGGCACTTTCCAGGAGCAGTATTTCCTGCTTTTCAGCTACTCTGCAGCACTCCAAAACATTCTGGTGTTAGTCATATGCAGAACCATTTCACAGTTCAAACTTTAATGTGTTGGGGTTGTCATTTCCAGTGACATGTTTTCCATCAGCTAGACTGTTTTCTGCTCTGCTTTTTAATATTAAATAACAGTTGATGATTGTCTTCACCCTGATTGGGGAAAAGAGCAATTTAAATACATGCAGCAGATGTTGGTAGCACATCAGTAAAGCTGATGTTGTTTTACTGGTTTGGCAGCTTGGGTATACAGCATGGCAAAATGATGCATAATGTTGAGGGAAGGAACAGCCTGTTGTAATAATTACTATGGCTTAACTGTATTTATTAGTTTTGGCTGTCATTAGTTTTGTCACTTCTTTTTGTTAATATTTGCACTTCCTCTGCCTTTCAGATCAGCAGATTCATGTCTGTGAACAAGCTGAAATACTTCTTTGCTGTCGACACCAGATACGTACTGAAGAAACTTATGATCCTCATGTTCCCTTATACACATCGGGTAATCTGAGCCTTTCATCGGTAGACTTTATCCACTGCCAACATAAGAGACAATACAAGACACAGAAAACTGAAGACTGCATGATAATTTTCACTGATATATTTTCAAACAAATATCAGCCACTTTATCACTTAAGCAGCTTTGTTTTTGAACATTATAATGCTCTGACAGTTGACATGCTGACATGTTGAGCTCATTCAGTTCCTGCACACTTTAACTTATTCAGATTGTAAATTAAGACACCACTCCAAACATTATGTGCCTTGATAATGTGTAAACTGCGCAGAGTGCAAACCTTCCTCAAAAGACCCAGATCACAATGTATTAACTGTTAACTACTGCATAGTGATTAGAAGCTACTCAGAGGCAACAATAGACAGAGCCTGCTAATGTGCAAATTCGCCAAATTCTTGGCCAAATTCTGGTTGCTTATTTGCTTAGGTTTTCATAAACTATTTAAAAACCACTGCACTGGGTCACACAAAAACCTCCATTACCGTGGACAAGAACTGTAGCTCATTTTCAGGTTATATTCCGAGGGCATATACAGTGCCCTCTGAAAGTTGGTTCACACCATGACTTTTTCGGAAAGCCTTGTCGCTTTGCTGGCATTTCGCTAACGCCTCTGAGAAGTTAACTTGGGTAACCAAGACCAAGCCCCCTTGTAAATGAACGGAGAGAGATCTGTAAGTTTAATTTCATACAAATCATCGGTTGTAGCTTTAAAAAACAAGAAAAGAGTTTTAAAGATCACCACTGTATTTGAACTCAGACTTTTTTCTAAATCTAACTAATGATTTTTAGTACCTACAGTATTAGGTACTATATTAGTATTGTGAATAATACAAATAAAGCATAAAACTCAGTCAAGTGTGTGACTGAAAATGAGCTTTTTGTTGTGAGAGGCAAAATGATTCACTCCATCAGCCCATCCAGGCTAAAATGCAAAACACGGACATGAATCAATGCATGAAACCGGGCAGATGAAAAATTGTGTTTAGGGACACGAGGGTGGGAAATTTGTGTTAGGGAGCATGGATCAGTATTAGATTAGAGGTTGTGACTATTTAAAGCGCCATGCTCATTCACATTAGGGTACACATACTGCCATTTTTACCGTTATAATGAGTAGATATATCACACAGAACTGTTGTGAGCCTGAGCTTTGGCTTTATGCCACTACAATAACACAACCGTGTCTCAGTTTGGCTGTTGTAAAGCAGAAGATTGGGATTTTGGGGGTCATGAAATTCTCCTATAAATTTCTGTTCAGAACTCTTTGAGTGGTCTCTCCCCTGTAATATTTCTGGTTAACAGCAGATCAAAATTTCTTTGTGTACATTTATCCTGCTGCGTATACAGAGCTAAAATTGGCGTACTACAAACTGTAGACTATTACTTAAGTATCATTAGGAAAAAGCTGAAAGAGTCTGTTTTTCTTATAATCAGACTTTTTACAAAGTTTAAATGAAACATTTATGACTTTTTAAAAAAATTTTTTACACCATTAGTTGAACCAAACTGACTTGGGCCTGAATAAAACAAAGGACGGCAAACTGTTAAAACAAAGAGGCACCTTCCCTTTTTACTTGTCTACAGCACATTTTTAGTGCCATATTTTACTTTTTATTACATCCAGTTTCCCTTATAAAATACTACCACTGTTATCCTCAAGTGAGTTATTGATCTTAAATTTGTCTCCTGTTTGAATTATCTTTCATATGATGCTTGTCTAAACTGTTTTCCTGTTTAATATAAGCAAACCTGGTCCTCCTTAGACCCTTTGGGATTAAATAAAGATCAAACCATCATTTGAATAAAACGCTGTCAGACCCTGAGGGTGATTCATGCTGCATTTGTGTGTCCTTGGCAGGATTGGGAAGTTCGTTATCATCGAGATCACTCCGCTGACTCCAAGACAGGATGTGAATGCATCTGACCTTTACATACCAAGTAAGTTTTATGTACACACAAAATCATTCATGGCATAATGTTTTGGGATGCTTGTATAACAAATCAAGTGTATTTTTTAGCAATGGCTTTCATCACCTACATTTTACTCGCTGGAATGGCTCTTGGCATTCAAAAAAGGTGACTAATTCTTCTGCCTCACATTTATTTTATGACTCACAGAGAATCTGTTTGTGTAAGATAAGCTAAATGTGTGTGTGCGTTTGTATTGATTTTGTGCGCAGGTTCAGTCCAGAGGTCCTCGGCCTGTGTGCCAGCACTGCTCTTGTGTGGGTCATCATCGAGGTCTTGGTGATGTTGCTGAGTTTATATCTGCTCACAGTACACACCGACCTCTCCACCTTTGATCTCGTCGCCTACAGTGGATACAAATATGTTGGGTAGATAAACCACAGATGTGCATATTTCTAAATTTATTCTTTTATTATTTAGAAATTTTTTGAAAAAGCTGCTCCCCATTGTGTGTTGTAATTAAACAAATTGTGCTAAATGAAAGAGCTCTGTGGTTCATATTTTTTAGTTTTAAAATGCATTTGAGTTAACTGAGTGACTGGATCTGTTTGTCTTTATCCAGGATGATCTTCACAGTGTTGTGTGGGTTACTGTTTGGCAGTGATGGCTATTATGTGGCTCTTGCCTGGTCCTCTTGCGCCCTAATGTTCTTCATTGTAAGTATTTTCAGTCTGTATTAGCATCATCCTTCAAATCTTAAGTGTATAAGTTTGATGGGAAACACTTCACTGACTTATTTCTGCTTAGTCTGATTCTGGTTTTCTAATAATCACATTTGCTTAAATATCTACATTTAAATACTGTGGTTATATCCACCACAGAAACACACATCTTTAGTCTAAAGCAGGGATGTTAAACACATTTCCCGGGCCATTTCGATGTAGAGTGGGTCAGACCTCTAAAACTATCGCCTAATGAAAAGACACCTCGCTTTCATGTCATTTCTTTGCCTATTACTTCACTGAGACTTGTGCACAAAATACCATGAAAAGTTATTTTTCAAAGCCATGCAGTGGCCTCCATGCCAGGCCGATTCTGGCTGCCTCATGTTTGACACTCCTGACTACAGTAGTTTTGAGTTTCAGTGTGTTTTTAGGTCAGAAAAAAGTACTGATTACCTGATTGTTGAGAATTAATTATATTCTTAAATAGGGCACACATTTAAATGTAGAAGCTGTTTTTGTTTGCGTTTCAGTTTTTATTTCTCAGGATGATGAAGTGGCTCCATAGTGTAGTTGTTTACATTGCAACCGGCAAAAGATCCCCAGTTTAATCCTGAGAGGAGACATAAATCCCCTTTGAGGTTGTGTAAGGAAGGGCATCCGCAGGGTTATAGTTTTGGATTTTACATTATAGTTTAGTTTTAGTTTTTTACTTTTTTTCTCTCTAATTCAGTTAGTTTTAATTAGTTTTCAGAGTGGTTTTGCTCATTTTTATTAGTTTTTATTTTTGGTTTCCTGCTTAGTTTTAGTTAAGTTTCAGTATTAGTTTTAGTATTTTCATACTTAATCAGGTACCCTTTAAAGAAATATATTCAACAACCAACTGTTCACAAGACAGCAGCACTGCTGCTAAATGTGTGTAACATTAAGGACACACATGAACATCAACAGGGAGAAACAAAGAAAAAAATGAACTCCAAAACTCAATAAAGTCTACAATAAACTCCCAATAAAGTTCAGCGTCTGTGCAGTAGATTAACAACACCTACATGTGGTGTTCGACAAAAACAAACTCTTTAAAGGAATCAAAGCTCCAGCTCTTCTCTTTTGGAGCTAGCTTGGTTAGATGCTCCCAATTAGACTTGCAGGGTCTTTGCGGCCGCTGTACACAACCTACAGAAGTGGCCGACCTCATGTCCGTATTTATGCATGTGTAGCTGGATTGTGTGTGTTAATTACCTTGTGGTTTTGTGCTGGTGTTTTTTGGTCCTCGCTCTTTGCTCAGTTTTTTGGCTGCAAACATATTTGTCCCTGTATTTTCACTTTCTTCATTCCCTCACATCCATTCCGATAGTTTCAGCAGTCTCCCTGCAGGAATTTGCTGACATTTGTGAGTCCTTATATTGATGCTTTGATTATTATTCCTGATTGTTATTATCTGACTGATAAACTAGCTGGAAAAGCACAAGGACTAAACAGGTTAATCACAACATTGCGGGCTGCGCGGACCCGACAAGTAGTCATGTTTCTCCAGAGGTGCACGCCAGGTTACCTCGTAGGATCAGAGTGGTTTCCGCAGCTGCCCTGTGTGCGCTTTTCAGGTGGACTTTGATGTTGGTGTTTTTTTCCTGACTGAGAAGTGTTCCATACATTTTTCATCATCCACAACAACACACTTTCTGCTATCTGTGCTATCGTAGTAAAAAAACTCCATATGGGACTCTGCTGCTTTCTCTGCAGACCAATGCATTACTGTGAGGAGCAGCACGATGCACGTGCACACACATGCACATGCACGCACACAGTTTCCTGATGGCGCACGAGCTTAAACTCGGAGAGCAGAAAAAATTATTTCATATCAAGCCACAAGACTTTAAAAAAATGACAATATAATTTCATTTAGTTTTAGTTAGTTTTGTAAACTCACAATTCAGTTTTAGTTAGTTATCGTATTTTCCTTTTAATTTTAGTTTTTATTTATTTCAGTTAACGACAATGTTTTTTCAATTTCAGTTTTCGTTATTTCGTTCGTTTTCGTTAACTATAATAACCCTGGGCATCCAGGTGTTAAAAACTCTGCCAACTCAAACATGCAGAGCTACCCGCTGTGGTGACCCGTTGTAAATAAGGGAGCAGCTTCTTTTTCTTAGATTGTTTAAAATGAGAATGGCAAATTCTACTTATGAATGGAATAATTATTAATTCCTTTAATTTCCAAAGTTACTTTTTAAAAATAGTTTAACTGACCAAAACTACAATTCATGGAATAAAGAAAACAATTTATAAAAGAAATTAATTACATGTACTTTTAAAGGAGTAATTTAAAACTTTGGGAAAATGTGCCTCTTTATTTGTTGCCAAAAGTTGAATGAGTACCACTAAGCTGGATAGCTTGGCTTTCCACAAAGACTGGAAATATGAGTGCAGCTGGCATGGAAAGACAAGCAGCAGAAGCTCAGTAAAGTTAATGATCCTGGTCAGTTTGTCTATAGATTAAGTGTATTGAAGTGTGCATCAGTAAGTATGTTTTAGAGGTCCTGGTAGACAGATTATGTTAGCTGTAGACAGAAGCTAGATACCCTTTTTACCCTCAACCTAAAAAGGCAAGTGGGGTATTGTCGTCACCCCACCGGACAGGCAGCCCACTTACAGCTTTGTGAACACGATAACTTGAGAAAGATGTGACTTGTGATTTTAAATTGATAGCATAGATTCTTCTACTAAATATTTTTTGACAAGTTACTTATTTCCATAATAATGCCAATGGTTTATATTTATTATGATTTTGGCATTTCTTCTTTCTGGTCTGACTTAGCCATTTGCTTTTGAATTGATATGGTGAATAAAGGCTCATATGCACCCCATTAAGATCTACTCAGACCTGTAATTATAACTAGAACTTCCGGGGGATTTGGCCACCTAAAGAGTCAACTGCTGGGAATCTAAGGTTAGCACTTGCAGCTGACAATATTTTTCTCTTTTCTTTCAATGTTTGTGCTTCCTGCATACTTATAAAGATTTTCCTTCTTCCACAGGTTCGCTCTCTGAAAATGAAGATCCTCCCCTCGCTGTCCTCTGACTCTATGGGAATGGGATCAAGTGCCAAACCTCATCTCCGTCTATATATCACTGTGGCATCGGCACTCTTTCAGCCAATCATTATTTACTGGTTAACCTCTCATTTGGTCAGGTGACTGTGAGGTGTTAAGTAGCCTCAAGTCCAAGTGTAGTGGACCCAAAAGTGGTTGTGTTTGTATACCTGCCTTTATACGCTCTCTTTTTCCGTAAAATTAAAGCATACGTAGACAGTGTTGAGTGCAGCGCGTGTCAGGCTTGTTGATTTAACAAGAAAAAGTGTGACACGGAAAATGTGTTGTCAACCGTAACTGTACACAACTGTGACAGATGCTTATTTTTCGCCACCTAACCATGAACACAAGGGCTTTCACTGAGAGATTTGTTTAATCAGAACCATTATGGTCCTTTTATATGAAGGCTCTTGACATGCTTTTCAGTATTGGCAACACCAAAGACAGAAATTGACATTACACACATGATTCCAGTAACATTTTTGTTTTAATGGTTATGTTGCTACATTGTCTCCCTTTCTTTTGAATCCTGGATTTTATTTATCTGCGTTTGACAAAGCACGACAATGTTTGGATTTTTCTAGAAAAAAAATAAATATATTTAGCTTTGTGTACTGAATTTAACCTGCTTCTTTTTGTGTTATACAAACGTGCTTTCTGTATTTGTTGGACTGCATTTTCACCTCCTGTCTCTCTTTTTTTTTTTTTTAAGTGATTTTTATGCTATTATATTTGCCTGAAGGGAGCACCTGGGAGTTGGTACAGTTTTTCTATTTCCATTTAGTGTTATTTTACTTCATCACATTTATTTATTTATTTTTAACCAAGTGTTTGAAATTAGCAGCCACAAAATATACAACCCTGGAATTGAAAAATGCTGCTTAGATGTAAATATATTAATTTAGTAATCATACATGATCCAACATGTTATGTAACAGTAACCATACTAAAACTGCCTAAAAAGACTACTTTTGATACTTGAACCACAAATTGCTGAGACTTCACACAAGTGTTAAATCACACAAGTGTTAAATGTTAACAGAGTACTGTTAATCTTACAATGCCCATGCCAGGAGCATGGAGAGAACAAGTGGTGGAATGCAATGTAGTACATCTACTTTATGGGAGGGAGTACAGTTTTACTAAACTTGTACACTAGGTATTTCTGTGTTATGCTACTCATGCGTTATAAGTTGAATGCAGATATTGCACTGTGACTCCATACTATTTACTTTTAAAGCTTTAATTATTTTGCAGATTTTGAAATACAAATCTATTAAACTATGTTATATACGTAAAGCTGCCCAGCAGCATGTAAGGAATTAAGTCTATTTCCAGCCGCCACATTGGAGTGATACACATATTAATGGATTCATAAGTATGTATATTATATATTTATATAAATAATTTATGGCTATTTTGATGCTGAAATGTTTGTATTACTACTTATGATTGAGTTTTACAGAAGTAGAGAGCTTAAGTTTTCTTCCACCACTCTGAAAACTGGTTATTCACCAGTACAAAATAAATTTCAGCCTTGTGTGAAATTTGTACTAGGGTGCGTTGTACCTAATGTTTTCTTTATTTATATATTTACACTTATAAAATATTCTTATTTCCCATGCCCCCCACACACTTCAAGTGTACCTTCTTTTAGTGTAAAGAAGTTTAAGTTAATTTAAATCAAAACATTTAATAAAACCATTAATTTATCAACCTATTAAGGGCAGCTGTGGCTCAGGAGGTAGTGCAGGTCATCTACCAGTCTGGTCAGTGATTCAAATTTCTGGCTCACCCTTGTCTGCATGACAAGGTATCTGAGATCTTCAGCAACCATGAGTTTTCAGAAAATGAAAAAAGGAGCTGTTTAGATGTGTATGTGAATGAGTGACAAAGACTTGTGATAAGAAAGCCTGTTGAGTGCTCAAAATAGGAAAAGCCCTAAAGAAGTTTTATTTATCAATAACCCAAGATGACAAAATGTCTCTGCTGTAATAAGATCCAAAGAAACCATCATCAAGGCTGCTGGGAAATAAATCCATAAAAGTATTGGCACCTCATTACCAGGGCTTTATCCTGTTTAAAAAACCTCATTTTCTGTTCAGTGCTTTATCTGATGTAGTATGGCAGGCCATTCTTGGTCAGTTAGAAGGGTGGAAAATTGACAATGTAACTAACAGTTCAGAAGATACAGTGAAAAGTCTAAAATGTATGCCCTGATCTTTTTGTAATTTTCACCTTTTTCAAAGCCATCCAGTGGGCCGTATTGGACCCCTTGGCGAGCCGTTTCCGGCCCCAGGACCATATGTTTGATGGCTGGTGTCAGACCGCATAATTAGTGTGGGAGCGCGCCCGGGTACGCGCACCCCGCAGAGCGTCCTAGTGGTGTCCATGGAAACCAGGGACCGCAACAGAGCGCGGAGGGAAAGGTGTCCGACCGCAAGTCTACTTTCGAATATCAGGATTTCACCTTTAACTTTTTTTTTTTTTAAAAATGTATTTTTAAAGCGCGCCGGATATTTAGGAGAAGCTAATTCCTGTCAGAGACCCTGTTTGGGTGATTTGGTGAGTAACTAGTTAATATTATACGTTTGAAAGACTAGCTAGCAGTGCCGATGGGTCACCTGTGAGGGGGGAAAGGCGGCTTTCTACAATAGCTAAATGAAACTTTATATTGTTCCGCCATTTGCCTGCTGAACTGCTTTGTAGAGCCATGTGGCCTCACACACAAACTTGGAGAGCACTATAAGTGCAGATTTGACATGCAGTAAGTGGATTATCGACCTTTATTTTTTTTTTAATAACTCTGTGACCGGTCATGATCAGTTGCCTGCGATGAGCATTGACTTTCTCTGGGACCTGCACCTGTCCTCTGGCTTTACCTTTATTAAACTGAAGCAGTAAGAGTGGACTTTGGACGTTGGGTGGATGCTCATCAGAGGGGAACTGGTGACAAACATTTACCTGCTGTGGAGTTCTTTTTTTTTCTCCAGCTTTTTTAATGTAGTGATCTAGGATGTGTTACTTGTTTTTGTGTTGAAAGGTAGCCCTCAAAGTCAGGCGTATTATTCCTAAAAAAATAAAATAAAAAAATCCCCAACAACCTCTAGATCACAAATACAGGTACAGTACTTGTTGTTCCTATTTTTTTTTCCTCTGTAAAAAAAGACATATAATGTTTGTCTGCCTGTCCTGTAAGTAATTTGTACCTCACTCCATTTTTTCTCACTTTGATTCATTTCTGTCACCTTCATCTTTCAGCTGCATGACCCTGGAAGCTTCACCCTGAGCGTGAGATGGAAAACAGCTCTCATGCACTGCCACCCTCGTCTCCCTGTCCCACCACTTTCAGAGGGCCTCTGCCGTTCTCCTCCTCGCCACAGCATATCTCCTCAAATAGTTGTGTTTCACTGCCACTTTCACCCATCTCATTTCCCCCGTCCCCCACATCACTTTCTCCAGCAACAGCAGAGTCTGTTCACTCCTCCTCTCCTCTTTCACACTGTGCAGTGTCTTATTGCCTCGAAGGACAAAGCACACCTGACCAAGATGACCTAACCTGTCTCAGCTGGCTGCATCAGAGAGGGGACCTGCTACCGCTGCAGCCCCTCACCAAAATGACACCACTGCCTCAGCAGGAGCCCTCTGTAGCTGCACAGCTTCCTCCCTCTGCTTCGTCCAAGCCACCATACTCCTTTAGCAGTCTGATTTTCATGGCAATAGAAGATTCCCCAGAAAAGAGGCTTCCAGTGAAGGACATCTACGAATGGATTGTGAATAACTTCCCCTACTACAGGACGGCAACAGGAGGCTGGAGGAACTCTGTCAGACACAATCTGTCCCTGAGCAAGAGCTTCAGACGCATTCAGCGTGATAAGAGCCAGGTGGGTGCACAACACTGTTTAAATTGTAAGACAGCATCAAACCTATTGATCTGTATGAACCCCTCACTGAATCTGGATATTCTGTATTCAAAACAATGGTTACACCTCCTGAAGATGACTTGTGTTGTGGAGTGATATTGAAGTCTAACATCTGTTAGGTGGATTTGTGTGTTTATTGCAGTCAGTGGGGAAGGGATCGCTGTGGTGTGTGTGTCCAGAGTACCGGACGGTGCTCCTCGAGGTGCTGAGAAAGACTCACAGTTATCACAGCAACAACAGCAACCTGTTACACAGGCCTCCACTGTGAGTATGCAATCACAGAGTATTGGCATTAAGGCAGGCTTTGTTAAACTATTATTATCAGCAATGCTTTTTATTAAGCCGTAGCCCCATACTAAGGAGCTGCCAGAAAATCCAAAGTGTTCAACTGATCATGAGACAGGATTTTAAAAATGTCTCTGAAGCTACAAGCTGGGATCAGAAAATGTTTGTAATAATGTAGTGAGAAACAAGCCTGCTGGAGCTTTCTTTAGGAGTAAAGTAAGTAAAGTTTTTTAATATAGTGGTTTTCACAGACAAAAAGTCACAAAGCGCTGTACAACAATTAAAACACAACAAAAAACAAACAAAACACCATGTTAAAACAGAATTACCATATTAAAAAAGAAAAATGTGGACATGTGGAGCAACCCCTTGTGAATAAGGGAGCAGCCAAAAGTAGCTTTCATACTCAACACATTTTTGTAATTAAAGAATATGATTTTGCAACTTTATGATAGATATAATATAATACTGTTAATTTTCGATACATTTGCCCTCCAGTGTAGTAAAGTGGTACATTTTGTTGCCATTTTCACACTTTTGGCCCTTCAGCCAGCCAGTATTGGCCCCTGGCTGCATGTTTGGCAACCCTGGTGTATGTAGGGTCTTTGCTTTACATTACTGTTGTGATTTGGAGCTACATAAATAAGAAGTGAGAAAGACAAAAATCAGACACAGAAGTACAGTGCTTTGCAAAAGTCTTGAGTCACCCTGATTTCTTAATATTTTGCTATGAAAATGGGAAATAGATGCAGCGATTTATTGAAATATGTGCAAATATACATGGAAATACACTATATGAGGCAAAATAGAGTTTTTAAAAAAAAGTTTGTGCAGCCAAAACACTGGTTCCTTCCTCTGTGTTAATTTGGCCTAACAGACTAAAAAATATTCCTCTGAAAATGGTCAGGTACAAAGACTGGACATAAAATGAGTGAAAAAGCAGCCAATGTCCAAAGAAAAATGTAGAAAGACCTTTAGAAAGCCCAGAGAACTATTGCTCAAGACCACTTTTGCAAGAAAGTCCGGTTCCTTAGAAGCAAAATAGGAAGGGTGGCTCAAAAGCTTTCCACAGTACGGTATCTATCTAATGTACTAATAGACATGATAAGATTAGATGATGTTTAAAAGAAAATCAAGTTTAAAAGGAAATTGCCCAAACATTTGCAGGATTCGCTGCCTTTTAGTGTGTTTTTAACAAGTACAGCGGAGTTGAGACATTAAGGGGCTTCCACACAGAAAGTGACTTATAGCAATGTGGCTTCCAGAGAAGCCAGTGATATTCAGGGACTATGAGTAACGATGGTCCCAGGTTAAATTTTTCTCTCTGGTCTCCACATCCCTGCTGATCGCTTCCTATGTGAAGGCCTTTTTAGTTGGTTTGCACATTAACACCCATAAATGAATCAGTGTACTGCAGTCTCTTCTGATTTGAGCTGACTTTATTAAACTGAATATTTGGGGATTCTTTATCCATCTTCTGCCTTCTTTTTTTAAATTGCCCAACTGATTTACTGATGAATTGCAAAAGAAGGAAAAATCGTTATTGGTTGTCAGCCTACATATTATTTTACACTGTATATTCCTCTGCTTACCCACCATATTAGTAAAATCTAATGTGCCTCTAGTGGCTGAATTATTTCTAAATAATTTTACATTTTAATGTCTCTCTTACTGTGATGTGTGTTGTGTGCAGGTTGGAGGGAGACAACTACGAGGTGCCTCCTGTGTGCGATCCGATGGAAATCTCAGGTGAGGATCAACCCTGTATGAAATAGTTTCAGTCATTTGGTCGGTGGAGTAACAGCTCTCCGTGACACTTTTATTACCTGCAGCTTTTCTCTAGCTCTGCAGCTTTCCCAGCATGCATCATTGTTCCTGTGTTTGTATTCTGTTGTCATGGCAACTGCCTTCTGTTACCATGGCAACCTGGCAATAGCCTGGCTTTTTATGAGTCTCCCTCCATTTCATTTCCGACTCTCTGTATGGCAAATACAGGCCCACGTCCTCGCTAAAGAATTCCACAAGTGGTTGTTCAGCCAGGCTGCAGGAAGATGTGTTATTAATGTTCATGTTTTCTTGCTCATGCAGATCCTCTTTCTCACCACCTGCTCCTGTCCACTGCCGATAACCCGACTTTAGCCGAAAACCCACTGTGCCTTTTGACCCCGGATCACGAGGAGCTGGTCACCATGGAGTCTGTGGAATACCAGCAGGAGGAGGTGTGCGAAGACATGGAGAAGGACCCCCTGTCTGACAGCGGGTACATCGAGCTGCACTATTATGAGTCTCAGCAGTACCAGTACCTGGTGCTGCCAGGCGACACCGAGCTGGACCTGGAGACCGTGGAGATCCTGCAGCTTGACGCCGAGGCCCAGGAGGCTGCTGGGTCGCTGCTGGACCTCGCAGGTGGTGGATATTAGTTCAGATCCTCAAAGAAACCCTCCTGAGATGATGACACTGCCCTGTACCACCCACTACTGCTCTGTAGTGATATTACAATATAGATCAAATTAATTGAGTATTGCGCCACATGATTTCAGGCTTCCAATACAGAAGCTGAATATACCACCATATCATCTCACGCATAAGCAGCCTGAACAGAGACTTGAAGGTGTAGCATTAAAGTGAAAAATAAGGACCAGTATACACTCTGAGATTGTAAATTTTAAAGTATTAAATATTAGATTTTAGGGTTTTCACTGTGCTTTTCTAACATGTTAACTTTGTTCTCAGGGGTTGAAGGTGTGTTTCCAGCTGACGTAGGAGTGCTATTTCTTGACGGAAAAGTTTCCCAAGTTCAGGCATGACTAATAGCGTTGTTGAAATCTGGACATGTAATGTACATTGAACAGCACACTGACTCACTTCCACATTGTTACCAGTAAGATATGAAGATGTGTTACCAACCCTCAGATGTTCTAAGTGTTGACTGTCTTTTCTTTCTAAGAAAGTTTCTGTAGGACATTCAAACATGCAAAGCAAACTGTAGTTGAATATCTTTGTTGTTTTCAGCAACACTGTTGCTGTAAAATTTGCTAAACATAGTTGAGGAAAGCATTTAAAAATGTAGCTGTGATTTTAAATAGTACTTAAGACGTATGGGGAAGCACTTCTCAGTTATAATGAGCACTTCATATTAGATTTTTAATGGACATTACTTTTCAGATTATGTTTGCTTGAGTTGATTTTATGTGCACAATGTCTTCAATCAGGAACAGCTCGATTTACTCACTGCCATTTTAACAACTTTACATGTCAAGTTAGACAGAATTTCTGTTTGTAAATTGTATGTATTTCCAACAGCTTTGGGTTTTGTAATCTAATAAATAAAGTCTATGATGCTGTTGTTGTGAGTTGTGGATCAGTGGTTAAATTTTTGTATTTTTCCTTAGTTTTTAATGTTTGTTTTCCACTTCAATTGGCTTAAAGGGTGACTTTGTTTACTTTAGATTTTATTGTTTAAAATTAAGTCTTTAGTCTGTGTTTTGTTTAATTAGAAGATGACAAACTTTATTGTATTATTTTATTTATTATCAGTACTTGACAAAAAAGTCAATAACAATATAACAAAAATAAAGTAAAGTTTGAGGAAAGATCAGAGCTACCAGCTGAAGCACATGTTCTAGAATTATAATCGCAAGGCTATGATTTAAGTTCAGAATAGATTTGTATAGTACAAATAAAACACTTGCACAGTATGTGCATCAGTTCCTCTATACTGCACCGGACCCATGCGACTCCTCCTGTGGGGGGTAGGCCCATGTAGCTCTTCTGGGCTCACCTCAGCCAGGCTCCGTGGGCTAAGGCCTGGCCGTCAGGTGCTTGCCCCCTGGTCCTAGCTCTAGGGTGGGGCCCTGTCAACCCTATCCTGGACAGGATAACCATTTCCCATGCTCTTCATAGTGATTTTCTGAACCTCATGCTGGAGAGATTACAGTTATTTTATTTTAAAGATAAATTATGCTTCATGTATCCCAAAAATTGGAAATTATTGTCACAGTAGCCAAAACATTAAACACAACTTATACCAAGATAGCTTAAGAGCTATTCTACAACTGCATGACATTTTCTGTCACATCCATGAATCTGACAATAATCCATGCACAAAATACTAAAACATAACATTTTTGTGTAAATTCCAGTTGTGCTCAGAGAAAATGTAAACCTAGCTGTTGAAAAAGTGGTTCCAAAATATTCTTTAGCCAGCTTCTTTATGATCAAGATATGTACCACCCTGTCACCCAAACCCATTTAGCCTGGAAAAGGAAATGGCAAGAGAGTGAGTGACATGACAAAGAGGAAGTGACATGAGCACAACGGGTAGACCAAAGATCAGTCCTCTTTGACATATTTTGTGTCACTCCAGCCAATGTAACCTTGTTACCCAAATTACCAAAAGAAGACAAATTAATTTCAAAGTTTCCTTCCTTTATTTCTATAACTACATTTATCCTTGACTTTTACAGTCCATTACATTCCATAGCTTACATTTTTTTGTGACAAAATACCAATACAAGCACTGATTTGCAACCCTGTTACCATACATATATAAAAAACATTACAAACATATGTTAAAAATATATAAAATATTATTACAACATTTATGTGGTGCTGAGTATTTATTTGTCACAAAAGGTGTACCTCTGATGCCTGAGCTGGACAAATCTAGGTATTTTGATGATTTATTTGTTTTTCTTGAGCACATAATGGAAAATTATAACATGAAGGGTCCGTGTTTTACAATTTTGAAGCCCAAATTGCCCTTCAACTATAGGATGGCCCTTAAATACAATACAATTGGTTAATAAGGTTAAAAAAATACACAAATACAAATAAAAGAGGAATAAAAAAAACTCCAGTGGATAAAAATCTAATTATAATGCAATAAGTAAAAATCTTAACAAAATAAATACATGTGTGAGGTAGAAAAGTTTCCCTGTATATGTCCTTGTGGCCAATTAATGGATTTATTTTTGTTTTTCCACCTAGTTTGTTCGTTTGTTTGTTTGTTTGTTTAACATCAATAGTAATCTCGTTTAGCTTTAAATTTGAATCCTGGCAGCCAATCAGTTTCAGTCATGTTTGGGCGTTTCTGTGGAATGAGTTTTGATGAGTTACACCATGAGAGGGCGCAACACCCACAGGCAGACATATATGACCGCATAAAAAAAGCAAACAAAGCCCTATTGCTACGCTAATGTGTCCTGTTTTATCTGCGGAGGTCCTTAAGATATCATTTGCATAAACGCAAAACACCCGGGCCTGTTTTACATTACCTGTCTGGTAGTTCCGTATTCGTAACTTTACGTTAAAAACTACATTTCCCAGAGCTGTGGCACATTTGGGTCAGTGGGACGTGTAGTTTGTAGAAATGTCAAGGCCCGATTAGAGAACCGTTTTTAAACTACATTTCCCATGTGGCATTTCGCCGGCTGAAGGCAGGAAGTGTGTGGAAGTTTGGCGATGGAAAAAAAAAAGTTTTAATGGTTGTTTTCATGCCAGTGTAAAAAGTTACGTTGTTCTGGGTTGTCGACTCTCATGAGACTGTGCTGAAGCCGTTTGGAGGCACCAAAGGTAATATTAAACCATGAAACTGGAGCTAAAACACACAGAAGCTGTTTTTATAGACTATATTTAGATTTTATAACACTTTTTTGAGCTAACAGCGGCTACATGTCGGCGCTTTGTTTGTGTTAGAATGCTTGTAGCCTCGCAAGACTTTGGCTGCAATCGGTAACTTGTAAGTTAGTCCGGTGGTTGTGAGCTGTAGTTTATTTATCTTCTCAAAGACGTTTACGTTGATATAATTACAGTTCAGTTTAGCTGTGCTCTTTGCAGTGCTGTGAAAGAGCACTTCAATGCCGATAGCATGCTGTTTAATCAATAAGTCTTATACACTTAATCTCATGAAGTAGTTGGAGATTACAAAGTGCGAGCAAATTTTGACTTAAATGCAGATTTGTTTGCAGTCAGTGCAGAGAAATTGTGGTCCTCATCGTCCGCCACACCTTTGAGGTGGTGAGCTGTAGTGAAATCAAACAGCCACCTTTCTGGGTGGTATAAATTCATACAGACACATTCCCGTCTTAGTCACTGCATGAGAGGACATCCACCCCGCAAAATCAGCGACAGTGGAGTGTATTGAAACGATCGGAGTATCTGGGTATCCTGCTGCAGGCAAAGCAGCGTGACAGCCATAAGAGGAGCCCTCAGTCAGTTTCACACAGAGGCTGATATTGTTTTAGATGGAGGAACCAGTGCGTGTCTGATTTTTCAGCGGGCACGGGAAGTATAAGTAAACTCAAAATGTCTTATCTTGGTGAAGCTGGAGAGATAATGTTGTCATTACTGTTGAAACTAATGACGGATTAAGCTTTCCTAATAGTTTTCTTGTGACCAAGTTGAACTAATTAAATTATTTTTTTGTTGAAAGGCAGACGTGGAGAATATGTTCACATTAGTTTCTCTAGTTTGTTAGCTCACATATCTAGATTTTTAGATTTGTTGGCTGATATTGTAACTGGCTGAGTTTGTCACATGACTTTTTTTTCTGGCAAAAAGAGTGCAATAAAGAGCTTAAAGATTTTTGAGGTTTTGAGAAATCTAATTGGTACAAAAGGGCACAAGATTTCACAGACAGTATTTCAACCCTGACCGGCCACTTTTTGCACTCATAGCTGCCTTAATTCTTCATGGTATAAATTCAACAAAGTGCTGGAAACAGTCCTTGGAGATTTTGGTCCATGTTGGCATGATAGCATCACACAATTGCTGTGAATTTTTCAATTGCACATGATGTGAATCTCCCATTTCGCCACATCCCAAAGATGCTCTATTAGATTGAGATTGAGATTGACCTGTGGAGGTCACTGCCATGTTCAAGAAACCAGTTTGAGATGATTCGAGCTTTGTGACATGACACGTTATCTTGCTGAAAGCAAGGCATGCACATGGTCAGCAACAATACTCAGGGAGGCTGTGGTGTGAAAATATCCCACCACACCAGCAGCAGCAGCAGTCTGAACCATTGATACAAGGCAGGATGGATCCATGCTTTCATGTTGTTTACACCAGATTCTGACCCTACCATCCAGATGTTGCAGCAGAAACTGAGATTCATCAGATGGGACATTTTGAGCCAGTGTGAATTGTAGCTTCAGTTTCCTGTTCTTAGCTGACCAGAGTGCTAGCTGGTGTGGTCTTCTGCTGCTGTAGCCCATTTGTTTCTTTGTTTCATTCAGAGGTGCTCTGTTGCATACCATTATGCAAGTGGTTATTAGAGTTTCTGTTGCCCTCCTGTCAGCTCATTATTCTCATCTGAACTCTGGCATCAACAAGGCATTTACACCCAGAGAACTGACACTCATTGCCACTCTTTTTCGGACCATTCTCTGTAAACCCTTGAGATGACTGTGTGTGAAAATCCCATCAGATCAGAAATTTCTGAAATACTCCAGACCAGCCTATCTTGCACCAACAACCATGCCATGTTCAAAGTCATTTAAATCATCTTTCTTCTCCATTCTTCAGCAGGTTGTCCTGAGCATGTCTACATGACTGCATGCACTGAGTTTCTGCTATTTGATTGGCTTATTAAATATTTGAGTTAATTAGCAGTTGAACAGGTGTACCTAATAAAGTGGTTGTGAGTTTATAATATTTCCCTTTTTTTCAGACATTTCTCTGTAAACCCTAGAAAAAGTTGTGTATGAAAATCCCAGTAGATCAGCAGTTTCTGAAATACTCCAGTTAATCAGATAACAAGATAATTTGGAAGTAGCATTATTGTTGCTGTATAATAACTTACAGCTAAGATACACCAACCTATTGCCCAATATACTGGATTATATTGGGCCTGCTTATGTTGGTTTATCACCAAACAAAGTGGAATTTGGCAGCGCCCATGGTTGATTTTTTTTATTTTTTTTATCTGTTGTTTCACAAATTTTTTGCTGGCTTGCTGTTCAGATATGGTGTGATTAAACACTTAAAAGCAATTCAGATATATTTGTAAATGGTGATAATGATGGTGAGAATAAATAACAAAAACTAAATAGGGGAAAAGACAAAAATATTGGCTAAATTGATATTCTGAACTTCAATAAAAGCACAGAATTTCACAATCGGTGCATCTCTATCTTTATAGTAACTCTTACAATAGCTAACATGTGAAATGATAACCAGCAAATGTTGGGTCATTTTTGTATGTCAATTAATAAATGAATGAATGCCAGTGTTAGTTGTTTGTTACTTTTTAAGAAAAATTACAAATATTCAATTATAATAACTGTTCAGGAGCTCCATCTGTAAAATTACTCAAATGCTAATATCATTGGGGTGTGTGTTTGTGGTCTCCCACAGGGACCAGAACATCAAGAACAATGGGGAGCGAACCAGGCCCAGTTCAGATTGTCAGTGTGTCTAAGGGAGATCACTCCTTCACCTTGGAGACAAAGGCTTTGGCTCAGATTCTTTTGACTCCAAAAGTCCGAGACAAACGCGTGGTGGTGGTGTCAGTGGCCGGAGCCTTCAGGAAGGGGAAGAGCTTCCTGCTCGACTTTATGCTTCGGTACATGTACAGACGGGTGAGTTGTGCTGCAACCTGATCCCTTAGCGTCATCATATTTGCATGAAATCAGCTGAAGCAGTCTTACAGGATCAGATGCTGGACTATCATCCTGTTAAGTAAAGCTTCAGAGCAGTGAGTTAGGATGCAGACTGGTTTCTCTTCTTAAAGGTGTGATAGCCTGTAGAATCATTAATGGTGTGTGGATGGTATGAAGACACACATGCCTCTCCCTGCTGTAACATGTGAACTAACTAGTTTACTAAAGAGTAGTAATTGAGAATTTAGTCATGACCACTGTTAAGGAGTGGAGTCTGTGAACACCCTGTCTTAACCGCAGGGCTGGAATTAACATTACTTATGTCTATAGATAAATCTCCATCGTCTTTCCCATAGCACCACCATCAGACCTTACACCATGACTACTATCATCTATCAGTCACTGAAAGCTTTACACTGCACTTGGTACTTATTTGTAATGTAAATTATACAAAGCAATGGAGATTTCAGTTCATAGCTCAGGGTAAACTGGCTGAAGGAATGGCAATGAAGCCTTACCTGAAGGCTTCAGCTTTACCCTGACAGGTGCTGAAAGTGAAGTTTTCTTTCTGTAGGATGACGAGAACTGGTTGGGTCGGGATGATGAGCCTCTGACCGGGTTTTCTTGGAGAGGGGGTTCAGAACCAGAGACCTCAGGCATCCAGCTGTGGAGTGAAGTTTTCCTTGTCCAAAGGAGCGATGGTGAAGAGGTACTCAATGTTTTAGGTGTTATTTGTTTTGACAGAGTAAACATATCAACACTAAGGTTTAATAGTGATATTCATATTGAGATATTCAGTTGATGTTTATTCTTCATTTAGAAATTAATTGTTTAGTTTTTAAGTGCCACAGTGATTTCTGGTCTCAGCTGTTCCCTGCTGCCCTTAATTACTTTATGTATGCATATTTTATATTATAAATCTATATTTGAAAAAATGAGTAATGAAGGAACTATGACTGCAGGATTCGAGTAACTTGAATAACTAACTTAAAAAAAATCAAAATCCACAATGCAAATGTTTTGCTTCAATTAATCCACAAATCTGTACTGCTCAGGAGTAAACATGAGCATTTCCCCCACATTTGCAACTCAGAACAGACCTGCAATAGAAACATATTTAGGAACACACGTGTGAATAAAAAGTATTACCACATTAAGCCCATGTAGCCCCCAGTTATTTAACAGAAGGACTAATAACACAACAGCAGCAGTGAAGATGATGCAGTCACAGTTTAACGTGGAGTCTTATCTAATCACCACTAAAACCTTTACTGGGAAAAAGCTGGAGGCAGTCCTTTATCAAACCTGATCAACAAGCTCCAATGTGGAAAAAAGTGAACAATGTAGCTGCTCTCGTCCACCACCATTTGTTTTACACAATGAAAAACCTACAGTAAAGCTACAGAAGTTGAAATGAAATATGCAAATGAACTGTTAACTTGGTCTAATACCATGTTTAAATGAGGCAGCTCGCTGAAGGCTGACGGCAGCCGTCCTGCTTTATATCGCAGTGATACCTGCAGCAAGCACTAGGGTGTACTAGACCATTTTTATTTCAAGGTTTTAGAAACATTACTTTGCTGATTCAGATTCATATAAAACATTAATATTTTAAAATATAGGCCAGTAAAAATATATATGGGCCAGTAAAACTCTGAGCCACTGACCTGGGGCTGTTGGGTTGGACACTGAATTATTAACGTTAATTATTAACATGGTCTGTTTTCTGCAGCAGGAAACGTATCAAAGCACAGGGCAAACCTCAGTTCTGAGAATGTTGATATGCTTGCTTTTCTTCATGCTCCTTATAAGGTTTACAGACATACATGCTGACTCATTCACTACCATGCTTAAACACGCAGACACGCACTCATACACATGAACACACACCAAATTTACTTCAACTTGTCAGACATGACATGAGCTGTAGGTGAAGTATTTTCTTTGTTGTGGTTTCACTGATTCACTTCTGATGGTTTGCTTGTTGGGGTTGATTCTCCATTAATGACTTAATTTCCGCCACCTGATACGGCTTCATTTTACAACCCCGATTCCAAAAAAACTGGGATGTTGCATAAATTTAAATAAAAACCGAATGTAATGATTTGCAAATCTCATAAATGTATATTTTATTCACAATAGATCACAGAAACAGTATTAAATGTTTAAACTGAAAAAATTTATCATTTTAGGAAAAATATTAGCTCGTTTTGAATTTGATGATAGCAACACATTTCAAAAAAGCTGGGACAGGGTCGTGTTTTCCACCGTGGAGCATCCCCTCTGTTTTTAACAACACTCTGTAAATGTCTCAGCTGCTGAACTTTGGGGAGAGAAATGTTGTCCCATTCTTGTCTGATAGAGGATTCTAGCTGCTCAACAGTCCTGGGTCATTTTTGTTGTATTTATACTCCAGTGTTTTCAATCGGTGAAAGATCTGGACTGTACGCAGGCCAGTTCAGCACGGAGATTTGCCCACTGCAAAGCCATTCTGTTGTAATCGATGCCGTGTGCAGTTTAGCATTTTGCACAGCATCACAACTCTTTTTCCTCGTTGATGTGAAATTGGGTTCAGGATCAAAAACAGGTCAGAAAAAGAAGAATAATGCTTAAATCTTAAATTCCATGGGGTTGTTTTATTCATTCTGTTTATTTTTGCCTCCAAGCTCTGTAATCTTGTTTTGTTTTCACATTCCTCATTTCCGCGTGTTGTGTCTGAGAGTTTCGCACATATTACAGTGTGTCTGTGATTCTGCAGACAAGTGTAAAAGTTGAATGAATGAAAACAAGGTGTTTCGCTCACATAGATTTAACTTGGCCAAGCTGCCTAGGTACACATAGGGTCACTAAAGTATATTTGGCAAACCTGTTTTACAAATGTTATGTCTTAATTTCTCATTCATCCTGGAGGAAGACACCACATGTGGTCAGTTTACTTGTGGAGCATCCCCTCACTGTTATGTGTAAAGTGTTATCACTGCTAACCAGCTCATCAGCTCTTTTCATTAAGTGTTTCCCTACTGGCTGGTTCACTGCTCAGGTCCTTGATATCATTCAGAGCCTCTCATCTTGCGGTCAGACAGCCTCTAACTCTGCCGTTCTGGACTGCAGCTGGCAATGGTAGTTCTGCTCTTGGAATCGCTGCAGGCTGAACCAACAGCTGTTGGAGAACAGCGTCATGTTGCGCTGCACTGAGCTCGACGAGGTTTCAGAGCAGAGCTACAGAGCGAAGCCATCGCCGGCAGCAGTCCAAGTCTGTGGGGCTATGGTCCCTCTGTGGCTTATTGAAGAGGCAGCTGAATGTATTTGTTATTTATCACAAATTAAAATAAATCCTCCATGCGACCTCACCACTGCACCATCCCATCACAAATAAAATCTGAAATTTAAGCACATGTTGTAGCACATTAACACCATGTCGGGTATCCTGTCTTTCTGCTGCTGTAGGTGGCCGTGGTGTTGATGGACACTCAGGGAGCATTTGACGACCAATCCACCGTGAAGGACTGTGCCACCATCTTTGCCCTAAGCACCATGACCAGCTCCATACAGGTGACCGATCTCCTCTGAGCATCACTGATTCAATATTTCCTCGTTATTGTTGTAAAGTGTGCTGACGTGTTTTTGGCTTGTTTAGATCTACAATCTCTCACAGAACATCCAGGAGGACGATCTGCAGCAGCTGCAGGTTGGTTTGGATCTGCTGTTCTCACTGATGCATGTTTGGTGATTTTTAGGTCCATATGATCCAGCCTAGTTAATGTTTAAACTTTTAAATCTCACACAATACCAAGACTTTTCTCATGAAGCTGGCTCGTATATTGCCATTAGTGTGGAAACAGTAGCTACTTTAAAGATTCAAAATTTGAAATGTTTGTTAGCTCTTTTTTTTCTCATATATTTTATTTTATAGTTTAAGCTTTTCTTCCTCTGATAGAAGCTTCTTTCAGTAACTTAAGTGCTTAAAACTAGTCATACGCCACATTTTGGAATCTCACCAATAATTTTGCATTAATTTTTGCATCCTCGCAGCTGTTCACCGAGTATGGTCGTCTCGCCATGGATGAGATCTATCAGAAGCCGTTTCAGGTACGAGAACCCGCAAGATTCGATGATCTGTGTTTTTTGTTCTCGCTAACGCACTCTCTCTCCTCCTGCAGTCTTTAATGTTTCTGATCAGGGACTGGAGCTTTCCCTATGAATACACCTATGGGTTCAAAGGCGGGAATCAGTTCCTGGATAGACGGTTACAGGTACCAGTCACAAGTTGATGATTTGGCAGAGTATCATAAATGCACCTCAGCTGTGAATGTGTATGTAGCTAATCTGAAATGCTGAGTTTCACCATTGTTTTTTAGGTTAAAGAGGCTCAACATGAGGAGCTGCAAACAGTCAGGGAGCACATTCATTCATGCTTCACCAAAATATCCTGTTTCCTCTTACCTCACCCTGGATTAAACGTTGCCACCAGCCCTGCCTTTAAGGGACAGCTCTGTGGTAAGGTCTTCAGGTTTCTGTGATCTTTTAGTTGGATAGTCTTGAACAAAGCACACTCCTGAGTTTTGATCCTTTTTTCTTTTTGGTCAGATGTAGCTCAGGAGTTCAAAGAGGAGCTGAAGACTCTGATTCCCAAACTGCTGCACCCAGACCGTCTGGTCGAGAAAGAAATAAATGGAAACAAAGTCACATGCAGTGGCCTGCTCGAGATCTTCAAGGTAACATTAAAATGAAAAATTAACAGGGCTCATTTTAAACATGGACTAAATATTGCCAAATAATGCCAAAATGCATATTGACAAGCCACAAAGCCACAGACAACATGCAAACATGAAGCATACAAAGAAAAGAATCCTGTAACATGTCCCTTCATCATATCTGATAATATCTGTTTTATGTCACCAGGCTTACATCAAGATTTATCAGGGGAAGACCTACCACAACCAAAGACTATGCTCATGGTATGCTCATACACAATGCAAGTTGAACAAAGCCACTAAGTTTTGCTGTCGTGTAGGATTGTGGTCCTTTTGTTCTTTTTGGTTTTCACTCTTTAACATCTTTACTGTGTGTGTGTCCCATCAGGCCACAGCAGAGGCCAATAACCTGGCAGCTGTGGCAACAGCCAAAGATCAGTATTACAGGAACATGGAGAAGGTGAGTTCATCCTAAGAGTTACTACTTTAAAGTGTTTGTTGCCTCAGAATGAAACTTTGTATCTCTATCATTCTGTGCTTTTCCTAAGGTGTGTGGAGGAGACCTGCCTTATGTTTCTCCTGAGTCTCTGGAAGAGAAACATCACTTTTTCTCCCGAGAGGCTCTTCACACTTTTGCGTCCACCAAGAAGATGGGAGGACAAGAGTTTTGTGACCGTTACCAAGCAAAGCTGAAAAGGAGCTGGAGCAAATGTGGGAGTCATACCTGAAACACAACGAGGTAGGAGTGGTTTGTTTTACCCTCTTTCACTGTCTAAGGATAAGAATGAAGTAATGAAGGTAAAACAAGGACACAGATTATTTAATTTCAGAGGTGCTCCAAATCACCTGTTGTTTCTCTTTGTTTTTAAAAGTCCAAAAACCTCTTCAGTGCCTTCCGGACCCCTGCTGTGCTCTTTGTCCTCGTGTGCCTCCTCTACGTGCTCTCTGGCATGCTTCTCTTTTCGGCCTGTCCACCTTCGCCATGTTTTGTGACTGTACTCTGGGTGTCGTCATGGTGGCCATGCTGACGTGGGCCTTCATCCGCTTCTCGGGTCGGTACCGAAATGTGGGAGGAGTCATCGACCATGCTGCAGGTGTCGTCCTGGAGCAGGTGAGAATAATTGGGATAGAGGTGTTGGTACGCTTTTGTTTCTGAATTTTGTTTTAATGTAATGCACCTGTTGAAGCCACTAGAGGGAGCACTTGGTGTTGGAGAGAACAACAAAACCACCACTCACAGGATTTTAAAAAAAAACCACAATGTTTACACAACACATTTGAATAGGGTAAATTTCCACTTTAGTGCAAATTTAGAGATTAAGTACAGTGTCTGTGAGCAAATAGGTTTGTTTTGTGTTTAACTTGAATGCTTCACTGACAATATGAGTGTGATAGGGAACTGGGGAAAGTTTACAAACTGGCTAAAGCTGTTATGCCTGAGGAGTTTTCTTGAGCCCAGATCAAGATTTTTTTTTTTAAACCTATTAAGAGTAAACTTGAAAAATTTCAGTAGCAAGGTCTCAGAGTGGAGAGGTCAGATCTGGGAGTAGAACAGCTGATTTTGAAAGATGTTGGTAAGCTGAAGTCTGAAGTGTGAAACGCCCTTAAAAGTAGAAGTTATTTTTGACTACTTCTTTATTCACAAGGGGGTCCCCACCTGCATGTTGGCAGATTTTCACTGAGGGGGAATCTGAGATGTTCGCAAACCAGCCTAGAGACATAATCTTTCAGTATGTCCTGGGTCTGCCAGCGTCTCCTCCCAGCTGGCCATGCCCAAAACACGTCACTTAACAGGCATCCTAGTCAGATACCTGAACCACCTCAAATTGAGTAGCAAGTCTATTGTGACTGAGCTCTTCACTCTCTCTCTAAGGCAGCTCATTTCCGCCACTTGTGTCTGCGATCTTATTCTTTTAGTCACTGCCATAGGCGAGTTTAGGAATGTAGATCGACCAGTAAATCAACAGCTTAGCATTCATGCTCAGCTCTCACTACACCACACCAGACTAGTGTGGAGTGGATGTGAACGTCAGAAAGTTCAACAATGGACTGGTGTGTGGGGAACGTTGTTCTGAAGCTGCTGAACAATCTCACAAACACTCGAGCAGTTGAAGTATAATTGTTATCACATTGTGGTCAAACTGCTTGACACGTGGCAGTTTTCACCAGTTATTTGTGGACTGTTTTGGTCTGTTCTTTGGTGCTGGATGGCCTACATACAGCAGATTTATCAGGGCTTGTTTTGCTTAAAGTGGCTGGACTGTTACTTCTTGTAACAGAGCTGATAAGAGAGGTGAGACTGAACCATGACCATGCAGTAAATGTGTGACCCATGAAGCTAAAACTATTAGAACTGAAGTCAACATTGCAGGCACTCACATCAGCTCTCTCCCCTGTTTTCTCTGCTTTCAGGCCACTGTTATGTTGAACAAGTCGAGAGGGACGAGCATACATGACCAGAAGAAATCCAATTAAAGGACCTCTGTACTCTCTTCGTAATGCAATGCAAATGGCACACACAGCAAGCACACATTCAGCACCCAAAGCCTTATCATGCCTCCCAAGCTCAACTACATTGGCACGGGGTAGCGAGATGATGCCATGTCACCAGCATCTCCTTTATGCATACTATTCTGCCTACTAAAGGTTCTGTCACTCTCTAAGGCAGGGACATAAACCATACTGTGTGTCTTAAGTTGACACTGCCATCATTTTACAAGTTTACAGGAGGTCTTAATAGACAAGTCGATGTTTACCTTAAATTTAAAAACACTTTTATTTTCTACTTAAAGCTTAATGCATCTTTGTTGGCTGTATGTTGATGAGACAGGGCTTCTGCAGTGTATCTTTAAATAATTACCTAAAATGCTAGCTTTAAAGCTTATACATTTATTCAGGTTTCTGTGAGGGTTTTCTTTCTTTTTTACTTACTGACCTTAAAACATTCCAGCTTGTTTATAGATTTGCTTCATATTTTGATATAAACTAGTATTTCTGGGAGCCTGAACAGCATTGCTTTGAGGGGAGAGTAAATACACTCTCACACAGCACAGCATGGAAGCTGTATGTTATGGGAAGTCAACTGAGATTCATTTGTTTACTCCTTTATGGAAATATGTTACACCTTGTTGATCTGAGTACTAAATAACAGGCCAGATGGAACCTATATTCCACAAAAAACATCCAAAGGAAAGACACTGTTTGAATGCTGAGACGTGTTGATTGACCAATGAGGCAAATAAATTGCTTTACAGTCCAAAGTGTCAACAGGATAATTATGTCTTTAAAGCAATTTACAAATGGTAGTAACACACAACTAATAAGAAGCAAAATGTTTGACTTGTACAAAAAGCAGAAGTAACAAGCTATAAATGGGAGCATTTGTACATGTTTCAGTTTTCTAAGGGCTGTAACACCTGGACAGATTACAGTCGTGTAACATGCAGCCGTGTTAGTCATGCTTTCACCTCAGCTAATGCTTTAAGTGACCAGCCATAGTTTATACTGTCAGTGGAGAGAGAACGCTGTGAGCTGCCCCCAAATTCAAAGTCCACATTGGCAAAAAGACTATTTAAGCTGCTTCACAGTAACTCGTTCTTCAAAAAGACTGTTTGATATTTGTTAAGCTGTGTGAGGTAGAATTTGCATTCATATCAATGTCAGTTCAGCTTGAAACTGCAGCTTCAAATGACAGTCATCCACTGCAAAGGCAAAATAATCAATTTGGGCTACCTTGATTTTTACGTCCTTGTTTGTATGCAGCCATTTATTCATTTAAGCTTTCACTCATCAATCAGTCATACTGAGAGATAAAAGCTGGACCACTCAGTGGATTTATTAGGTTTTAGTTTGTCTTCGTGGGGCTCAGCAGGGGCTGCTCCAGCCAGCTCAGAGTAAATCAGGTAGTGGATTAAAGAATAATGATTATTTGCAGCTATGCCCTACATCTCTAAATATGATAACGTGAAGAAGGCTCCTGCGGTCTGTAACTATGCAGCAGTATGCACTTTAACAACTAGCCTCAAAAGAATAGAAAAAACACTATATAATGATGCTTTATTCGCCCAGCCATTCTGTTGATACAAGTCCAGCTATTCAAGGGCCAAAAATTCCCATAGAGAGATTGAAGATTCATTTTCTTTGACCATCATTTTGCACTTTCCATTTCTGTCTCTTTCCACAGGAGGAGGGAATTTAAAGATTTTTTTTTTTTTTAAAGCAGTTACTATTGCACTTTCCCTCCTCTTTGGTGCTTTTTGTACACAGCTCGTTCTATAAGTGAGCAAATGCATGCATCCTTGTAGCTAATCCAGTCATCTTTTGCAGGTGTATGGTGGCTTTAACTTGAGAAGTGCTGTTTTATAAAGAATAAACAGGAGGCTGAAACTGTCAACACACCTTTCCAGTCTATTCATTGGCTTTTCCCACCAGCACCTTCACCTCTGTGAAATAAGCAAACCAGCACAGTTTCAAAGACTATTTATGCAAAGCATTTACATGGGTTAGAGACTTGATGATGTAACTACGCAGCCACAGAACTGATTGTTACAGATTGCATTTTCAGATCAGATTAAGCTGCGTTGTCATTGTGCAAAGAGGACCTAAAAAAATGAAATTTAGCATTAAACCACACAGTGCAAGCAGTAGCTAAGTGAATGTAGGTCTTATAAACATGGGTTATTGCACAAAATAAACAATACACTGATACAGAAAATGTGGAATATGACAAGTGTGTGTACACATTGTAACTAAAATGGGAGACAAAAAAAACAAACAAACATAGCCCAAAATATTGTAGAGTACAACATCAAAAATAAAAGATTTAAAAACAGTCCAAAGCAAAGCCGATCCAGCTTGTCTTTTTGTAGAGCTGCGGCAGCCCGTTACATGGGTAAAAAGTCCATACATAATCAATTTGTTTTTCATTGTTTCTACTTCAATAAAATAATTTCTTTGGCCGACAGAAGTGTTTGCTTGCACCATGGACATTTTCATGCCAAGTATGCATGGTTTGATGTCTATATTACGATTAGATGATTGTTTTTCAGTAAAAACAACCCAAGACTGCACAATAAGAGGACAGCACAACATACACATTAAACTGCCCTCAGCTTCTCAACCATGCTAATCCAGTTTTGACTATGTGTAATAAATTGTCTGTGAAATTTGGGGTGTGTTATAGACTCTGTGTATTGTTAATAACTGCAGAATTTTTGTATTGTGTTATGGTTAATGCCAAGGCCAGGAACTCAAAATGACACAGCAACCTTTACATTTTTTTTTTTATTTCCTATGACTAGGCCCTTAGAAAGCAGTAAGCTTATAAATCAATTTTACTTGCAGATAAGATAAAAAATTATTAATCCTTCACCCCAGACCGTCTTTCCCATTATAATCACATAACCCATGCACTATTTTCAAGAGTTTTACACCCCACGAGAAACGGGTGTAAAGACATTCCATTAAAAGCCCAAGCATTTGTAAAATCCTGAACTGGATAAGCAGAAGAACATGGATGGATATGTAATACTGCTGAATAAGTGAAAGCCCTATTTCTCCTTTTGTGTGTTCTTAGAAAGCTCCTCTCTTGCAGTCGATCTATATAGAGAGAGTGGTTTTTAAAAGAGGAAATGAAAGGCCATGACCTCATCTTTGTTTTTGCTCGGCGTAATGAATCTAGGTCCGTTCGCAGGCAGTGTGTTTACACCACCAACGCCGTCAATCGACCCATATTCCGCATTAGTCTGCGTGTATGAACTTATATTTCAGGCTCATTTTATCCCCTGTAGAAACGTACGGACTCGGCTATCTGCCTCCCGTGTCATTATCGTCACGCTAGCTTCCTCCTGCCTGAACATCTGACCCTCATCCCCTCCCTCTCCGACCACCTCTCCCCTCTCTGCGTGTCGACGCCGTCCGTACAAAAACTCTGCCACAGCGAATTTTGGGTGCCTTGTTTCCTTATATGGTGATGAGCGTCGCGGCCTGGCCCCTCCCTCAAGCTGTGAGCGAGGCGCGTGCACTAACTGCCGCCGACGCTCACCATTCGCTTCCATATTTGGAAGTGAGTTCAACAAAAACCGCAAGGAGGGGAGGGAAGGGGAGAGGAGAGATGATAGGATGGGATGGGATGGCTGATGAAGATTTTCCTCCCATTGTGAAAACCCACTCCGAGTCCGGATGGCAGATGAATATCGGTCATTAACAGTGGCAGGCTTGACTTACTTATCAAACGCCCCTCACGAGGTTGATGGAATAATTATCACGTACGGTAGCCAAAGATGACCGTTGGAATAAATGCCAATTAGTTTGACCAAACTGGTCTGAATTAAAATTGCGATAAATCTACTCTGCAGAAAACACTAATGATGGGCCTTTAGGTTTAGACAAATTCTGAAAAACACATATTCCCATAATGCTCTCTGTTATCCGTTTGGTTTGTTTGATTTGTTCACGTACCCTGGCCGCCACCACCCCAATGATAAACATTTTTAGGGGTCAATGGGAAACGACAGAGAAAATATATTTTTAAAAAATTAGGTAGCCAATTAGTGGACGCCATTTAGCGTCACGTTTAATTAGCGTGGGTAATCTCCGTTTTATCACGTTCGTTAATAAACAGCAAGTACAACAGCCGGACTGTCGCGGTTAAGAGGCATTCATTCCCGCTCGTGCACTTTGCTCGAGCCGAGGCCGCGCTTAAAGGCGCGTTCGCGCTCCGCATCCAGTGTTGTGTGAACGAGAGCGACGATTCATCATCCATTCAATTTCGACCAGACGCAGACATCCAGAGCTACAGCCATGGTACGTCTAACGCCGCTTTTTTAACCTCTGTACGCATTCTTGCCACCTGATAATGACTCGATCTAAGCCAGTGGGGTAGATTTATGGAATAACTGGGTTCAAATTGTATGTGTTTTAGCATCACTCATAGGAGCCGGCTGTATGCCGCAGGAGCCTCTGCTAACGTCGGAGCAAGGCTGCTGAGCTGACAAGGAAGCTGGACGACTAATAACGCTTTAACGCAACGGTGAAGCTTTCCAATCGTCGCCTTCAGCAAACTTCCCGAGGGGCATGTTTTGAACGATAATGATGATTGACTAGATAAACCACTGACTGTCAGGGAAAAAAAAAAACTGGCGCCATTTCGTTACATCTCCAAGTGTTTCGCTGACAAAAAGCCGCTTTATGGAGGGGCCCCTGTTTGAGTTTACGTCCGCACCGTTGCCATGACGCTGCCCCGGTGTTTTCACTGCATCATGTTTCAGTTATTTCACCTGTGCTCGCCGTTGCTCCCCGCGTCACAGAACTGCAGCGCTGGCAGGTGCAGCAGCGCCTCCGGGGCTGCCCGGCTAATCGTACTGTTAGCCGGACTAGCTGCGTTACAGTGCAGGGAGAAATGACACCCATTATGGCGCTAGCTGAGATTTTCTCCTTTGTCTGCGCGCGGCTCCCATACTGGCACTGTTCTAGACGCTGGTGCGCCCGGTAAAGGTTATTACTGTTTGTATTTTATCCAACAGAGAGGCTAAAAGGGCAGACTGCGGGAGTGCTGTGGAAGAGCGCTGTGAGAATTAATGTGTGAATTGACAGACGGTCCTTTTGAGAGCAGTTTTGCCTTATATAGCAAGCTAGCGCTCACATGTGCGTGTGCTGCATTCATGGCCCCACCCTGAATTTGGTGCAAAGACCATTTTGTTTGGGGCCGTATTTTTAATGTCTCAGCACTTCGATTGAAAAGTACCGCAGCCGCCCACCTTGATAGATTTAGTTCGTTTCTTTAGGGATGAGCCGCATCTTTGCCGGGATTATGACCATTGCGAAACGCCAGTTTTGGCAGCGTTAGGGCCGCTTGCTAAAAGCTAAGGGGGGCGCTGTCTCTTCACGGTCGGTGCTGCGCATATTTGATTTTTATGTTGCGCATCTAATTTATACAGCTGTTTATTCACGCTCGCCACGGAACAAAAGTAGAAAAATAAACAGTGGCCATTCATAGACGTTAAACACTAGAGAAGCAGGGATAGTGCTTCCCCCCGTTGGAAAGGGGGGGGGGATAATGTTTATGTAGTATCGCCATTTTCCTCACTACCCATCAGGCAGACGTACACGATATCACCCTAAGAGTTTGGCTGTAAGCCCATAGTGGCCTGCTAGTGAAACTGTCCTGTATCATAAAGGTGAGAGGCCTGTGATCTTAATAAGAAAGACTTGGACTGTGACTTCTTTGTACTGACTCAGTTGAACCTTGGCGTCTGTGGTTATGATTAGATAAGGCTAACGCTGGGTGGTCAGCGTGGTTATATGGTTTCCTGTTAAAACAACATAAAATAATTACCACCTTATTTCTTTATTATTGTCAAAGAGTTGAAGGCCATGTTTTGTGTACATAACGATGCCTGTGGTCCTTGTCGTTCCTACACCTTGGATGACAAATGCAGTGTGAACTGTGCTTACTCATGTGCAAAAAGTGTGTAAACTTGAACAAACTGCAAATGCGTTGAAAAATGGTGCAGTACCAATGTTAATTTATTGATGAAGGGGAATAGGGAAGTATGGCTATTCACTGGTTAATTATTACTCTGAAAGTCTCCTTATCTTACAGGCCTTTAACACCATGAACAAACATACAGTGGCTGCCTGTGCTGCTTCGCCAGTTGGGTTTCTTTTCTGTTTCCTGCTCCATTATTTTCTCTTCTCTTTTTTTCTCCCCATTGCTTGGAGATGGCAGTTTTCTTTCCTGTGAGGGCCTTAAACAGAGTCAGAAGACATGACTTTGACAGTGAGGTTGGGGAGCCTGTATTATACATTTCAACAGAAGCCTCATTGTTCGTGACCAAAGCTGACGCTCAAATGCTCAAATCCTGACCACACCCTCACCCACATGATCGTCTTTATGGCAGAGATGCATGCCTGTTGCATGGAGAAAGGCCAAAGTTGAGTAATGTTTTATGGCCGCTGGTCTAATCATAGTCACAGAAGTGTAGACACACCTGTTGACTGAACTTACAGGTTTTGTTTTGTTGTTTTTTTTTAATGTTCAAGATGACCTTTGGACAAGCAGGATTGGCCACAGGCTGTCTTATTGAATAAAAAATTCCCTCTTCATACATTTTAAAGGAAATCAAAATGTTCTTCAGATTGAATCATCAGTGTATTTCATCTGAAGTCCTGACAACATTCAGATTGTTTAATCCAACTAACAGCTTGTAATGTCCACACCTTTTGTGCATTCAAGCCTCTATCAGTTGTTCTTATGAGAAGTGTGTGTGTGTGTGTGTGTTGGTCACATGCCGCTTTCCAACTTCACAATGTCTGTCTTTACTGTAGTCATCACTTCTGGCCTGTTGAAGACAGGCTGGTTTAGACAAAGTTGCGGCGGTAGAGAGGGGGGGGTGTTCATCCTGCATGTAAATGAAAGTCATCAGGCTTTTTATTCTACTAAAACTTAAAATACATTTTGTTCATGCATCTCCTGCCAAGTGGTTGTTATAAATATATACCTCACATATGTACTAACTGCAGAGAGGCTGAAGGAATGCTGTTTTAGAGAGATTTTGGCAGAAAGGTTAAAACATTTTATGGAGAAAAGAAATTCCACTAGACCAAAGCCATTTCTGCGTGGACACAATTAAAATAAAAATGAACTAACATTAATGACTGTCAGTATTTTAAATGCCAAACTGTTTATAGCATTGTTTTTAGAAAATATTCATACAGGATCAGACAAATGACCTTCCACTAGAAGCATTGCCACCAAAAAGAGGTTTATTTTAAAGGAATAGTCTACACTGTTAAAGCCAATCTGTTCCCCATAACAGTTTTCCCAAACTCCAGCAGGCATATTATCATTTTAATCGAATCACAAGTTTAAAACCCGAAGATGTTTTCTTGAGTTTTAGTATGACACTCAACTAGACAAAATAATACCATAAATGGTTTAAAAGTTGGACATTGTTTCGGGACTGAAATGTGGAGGTGATTTCTGCAGTCTATCAGCCAGCAAGGAGCGAGCTCCTCTGGTGGAATTCCCATTGTATACAAGTCAGTGAGGAAAACTGCCCTGGATCTCCCTTGCTCTGTGACCTCAGTAAGCACTCCTGATTAGCTCAGTCACCATTTTTGGGTCATACTAAATAAAACAGAAAGCCCGTCTTGTAAATTACACACCTTATTGGCATCAAAAAGGATTATTATCCAGGATATGCAATCATTGGCTGACAACTTGTGATTGACAGGATGTTAGCCAGTGAGTGTTCTGCACAAGGTTATGGTTAACTAAAATTAGATGTGGGGAAAAAAATGATTTACTAGAAGGGCCTCTACTGAGTGCCCTTCTAGTAAATCATTTTTTTCCATACCTTGCCGGGTAAAGAATCCTTTTACAAAATCCTGCATCCAGGAATATAAATGTATAATTAACTCTTGTGCAGCTCTCCTCTGTGTCTGTCAGATCCGCTCATAACATCTGATTTCAAAACACCAAGAAGGCGATGGTGAAGACGTTTGTCTCGAGGCTTCATAACAAGCCTTCACAAACCAGTGCGTGATGTCAGTGGCTACAACAATCTTTTATTCTTTGGGTAACACTTGCTTTTCAAAAGCTGAAAGTTTTGGGAATTTTCTGCAGACTTTTCTTTGTTGACTCAGTTGATGAATAAAGGCATTAGTCAATTAAGATTAACATGTTCTTAATTTCTTGACTTGAGCTTTCACTCCAGAGTTTGTAACTTATGGATTGTATGTTTTGAGGCCATTCAGACATGTAAAGAAATTAACTTTTGAGGAGCTGGCGTAGAGGCAGCTCAGGTGATGAGCTGTAACTATATCACTCTGTATTAACACATTGTTTGTCCTCAGGCCTCCGGTGTGAAAGTCACAGATGAAGTCATCACGGTCTTCAATGACATGAAGGTGCGTAAGGCTCAGCCGAATGAGGACGAGAAGAAGAAGAGGAAGAAGGCCATCCTGTTCTGCCTGAGCAAGGACCTGAAGAACATTGTTCTGGACGATGGCAAAGAGATCCTCGTGGGCGACTTGGGAACCACTGTGCATGACCCGTACCAGCACTTTGTCAAGATGCTACCCTCAAATGACTGCCGCTACGCCCTGTACGACGCCACCTATGAGACCAAAGAAACAAAGAAGGAAGACCTGGTCTTTATCTTCTGGTAAGAGCAACCATTATCACACATTTAACAGTTTTTGAGCTTCATTAAATCAACAGTAGACTTTACTTCTCTTTTTTTTTCATTTCATTTCACAGGGCTCCAGATAGTGCTCCCTTGAAGAGTAAGATGATCTATGCCAGCTCAAAAGATGCTATTAAGAGGAAATTTGAAGGTGAGTGTGTGTGAGAGTTTGTGGTTTTGACCTGATAATCACCCAAACCTGGACACAACGGTAGAGGATATCGCCTGACTCTACAGTCCTCCTAGACATCTTTGAGCTCATTGTTTTAGCCACAACTTTAAAAAGGTTTTGTTGTGATGATTTTCCCCATTCCCCCAGTATTGGATATTGCCACTCATAGATGTGATCAGCAGATGCATGTGATCCTTTTGGTGTGGTCATGTGAGCTTAACCCTTTATTTACCATGCGCCTGGTGGTAGGCCCATTTTAAATGACTGTAACTCCATTACCATTTGTGCTAGAGAGAACTCATTATTTTGAAATTTTAAAGCCAAAATTACAAAATAGTTCAGGACACAAGCTAGCCAAAATTACAAAATAAGTCCACGTGGCCTGTAAGATAGTTGGGTGATAAAGGGTTAATGCTAAGAATATGAGATTTTCAAATGGGGAGCAGCGGCATTGCCAATGTGGTGTTTGGAAACTGGACAGGATTAGCAAGGGTGGATCTAACAGTGTAACCAACACTGCACAAGCCTTGTGATCTGTCAAGTCATTAGGTTTGCTGATGCTATTACACCAACCTTTATTTGGGTTTTTAAACTCAGCATGGTCCCTGTTTTTCATTAATGTTAAAAATAAAAGATAAAATTTGAAGTGTGAATTTTTTTTTTTTTTTTGGTTTCTGAATTGGGGCACACCATAAAATGTTTAATAACCACTACCCAATGAGCGAACGCGCAGTGACACTTGGCATGAATGACGAGAGAAGGCTTTGGAAAAAAGGAGCACATAACGTGAAAAACAAATGGGACAAACTGACGTGCTGTAGTGGCATATGATGGGGCATCAACGGAAGTCCATCAGCAGTCTGAGCATATAGCAGCATAAATAAGGCACAGGGTTACCTGATGCAGCCCTAACCATCAAAAAGAAAGTTTAAAGTATAATCTTTAAAGTAGAGGCCGTCTGTTTTCTGAACCCAAATGGGAGCTGGTTCCACAGGAGAGCAGCCTGATGGCTGAAGGCTCTGCCTGGATACCACAAGTAAGCTGGCAGTGTATCTGCTCTGTTGATATGATACCGTGAGGCCTTTAAGCAATGATGGAGCCTGATTATTCAGGACCTCTCTCCACCTTAGGTTTTAGATTGGCACCTGTTGGGAAGGTTTTGTTGAACTTGGGAGTAAATTAATGAGCTTTCCCCTCCAGATACACACAAAGCTGTTAATGTAAATGAGCTGAGAAAGCTATCCATCCATCCATTCTCTTCCACTTATCCTGTTCGGGGGGGGGGGTGGCTGGAGCCTATCCCAGCTGACATAGGGCGAGAGGCAGGGTACACCCTGTACAGGTCGCCAGCCTGTCGCGGGGCTAACACAGAGAGACAGACAACCATTCACACTCACACCTATGGGCAATTTAGAGTGACCAGTTAACCTAACCCCAGTAACTGCATGTCTTTGGACTGTGGGAAGAAACCGGAGTACCCGGAGGAACCCATATTAAATATTTTATATATATATATATATATATATATTTTTAAAGTAGTTTTATTTGTTTTGTTGGGTAGTGACATGCAGTGGATTTGAAATGCTTCCAGATGTCAGGTGCTATTTTGCTGGATGAGTGAATATTTCATCCATAACCCATGATACATTGATAGATTATGTATATTGCTCACTCGTGTTAAACATGCTTACCAATAATACATTTACCAAACAAGCTTACCTGCCAAGAATTTTTGATCTTATTTTTTTCCTAAGTGCATAACTCTGACTTGTGTGTATTTCAGGTATTAAGCACGAGTGGCAGGTGAACGGTTTTGAAGACCTCAAAGACCGGCACACTCTGGCAGAAAAGCTCGGCGGCTCATCGGTAGTCAGTCTGGAAGGAACCCCTTTATAAATATTCGTCCCCCTTTTCTCCGGCTTCTATCGAGGCCTTTCAGACACATCTGTTGGGTTTAGCTGTTCATTCCAGTGTGGTGTGGAGAAGGGCAAAAGCAGAACCAGCATCAATTTGTGGGACTCTCGGGGAGGGAGATTGTGGGTGGGTTTTGGGGGTCAAGTGACAGTTTTAAAAACAAACACAAACAACCAAGAATCTGACTGTCATTCCAGTTCATGCAACGTAAAAATTCTGAACAAAACACACAAAGGAAAATATTAAGATACAACTGAGGAAGGATAAAGATTAAAATTGAAATACACATAGTTCGTGTTTAAGGGCAAGGTTTTGTTCTTTCCAGGTTCCATTTGAATGATTGCAGGGAAAGGGACAGGCGGCAAACATTTTAGTTTTCCAACCACTGAATTCTGACGGATAATTGTTCCAACTACTTTGTTTTTTTTTTGCCAAACTTCTAGTTAAGTTTTGTGTGTATAGTTGAGATTAGGTGTAGTATGGACTAATTCATTCGATTACACAAGCTGTATTAAAAACCTTCTCTTGGGGGACACGGTTAAATATATATAATTTTTTGTTTTGTTATTCCATCGTTGTTTTTCTTATTTTTGAAAAATTCCAAAACTTGAGCGATTCCTTTATATTTCCAGTTCCAGGTGAGGGAAAAACATGACATTTGATGTAGTGAACAGACATTCCTTGTACTTGTTAAAACCAAGATTTCCTCAATTTAAACATGTTGGTGTTATGAAGGTCTGATGGGGAGCGATGTGTATATGAAGGACCAGTGGTCAGAGTTTAGACTGAATACTGAATGGTGGATGTTTTGTATCGTCTCCTTATCTCTAATAAAAAGCACTAAACTACTGACTTGTTCTGCTCTTTGGTTTGTTTTCTGTGTTTGATCTGTGACATGGCAGAATTATTTTTAATAGCAACATGGTCCTGGTGGATCAATAGTTAAACACAGAATCTGCAAAAAAAAAAAATTAAGCTAACAAACACAGGTTATTGATTCAAATATTCTTGTTTAAAATATTTACAGACATTGTGTAATTTGAGCAAAATGACAATCAACCCATTGCGGGCTGCAAATTACACCAAAAATCAAAATGAAGATTGTTTGTTTTTATCAGTATATTAGACTAAAACCTGAAGGTATTTCCAATCATATTTTTTGCTTGACTAATTTTTCCTTATTAGACCAGAGTGTCAAATTCATTCTGTACCCCAGTTCCAAAAAATGCTGGGACTTTGTATAGAAAGGTTAATTAAAAATAATGGAAGGATTTGCATATTTCATGAATCCATATTTTATTCACAACAGTATATAGAAACATATCAAATGTTAAACTGAAAATATCAGAGGATTCTAGCCCCTCAACAGTCCTGGGTCATCAGTTTTTTTTTTTATGACACTCCAGGTTTTTCATGTGGTGAAAGGTCTGGACTGCAGGCAGGCCAGTTCAGCACCCAGACTCTGCTACTACAGCAGTATGTGGTTTAGCATTGTCTTGCTGAAATATGCAAGGCTTTCCCTGAAAAAGATGGATGGGGGCATATGTTCCTCTAAAATTTATATATACCTTTCAGCATTGGTGGTTCCTTTCCAGATGTGCAAGCTGTAAAATTCCAAAGGCACTCGTGCACCTCTATACCATCAAAGATGCAAGAGATGCTTGCAACAAGCCTCAGTCCATTTTAAATGTGCTGTGATCCAGAAAGGATAGTGTTCACATATGGCTTCTTTGCATGATGTGCTCCTGAGCCCCTGCAGTGATTTCCATGACAGACACACGCCTGTTTTTAATGCAGTGCTAATTAGTTCAAAATTTTCCTCCAGCCATTTTTTTTAGCATCACTTATTTTTCCAGCCTTTCGTTACCCCTGTCCGAACTTTGTCCGACATGTTGCTGCCATCAAAACTAATATTTTTCACATAATAGTAAAATGTCTCAGTTTAAACATTTTATATGTTTTCTATGTTCTATTGTGAATAAAATATGGATATATGAGATTTGAAAATCATTGAATTCTGTTTGTATTTACATTTTACAGACTTTGGAATTTGAATTGTAGTCTCTGAGTCACATACATCTCAGTCTGATCTTAAGTGGACTGGACCACTAAAATTATTGCCTAACAACATAAAGAAAGGACAAATAAAATAATTTTAAAAGCCCTCCAAATTTTTCATCCAAAGTAAGCTGTCCAAAATTTATGCCCTACTTATCAGTACTGTCATTTTGCATCGCCCTCAGACCATGTCTGACACACCTGTGTTGGATTTGTCACCCTAAACCTCTTTTTTAGTGTCTTGGCCACACACAGCCCAAATTTGATCTTAAGCAGGCTCAACCTGTTAAACTAACCTAATAATATTTAAATATCTCCTGTTTGTCCTTTTTTTGGTGTAAAGAAGTTTAAGTACATTCTGAAAACATCTAAAAGACTGACTCATAAAAACTGCTGACCAGCCCGAGATGGCTTAAGAAAAGTAACATGTCTCAGTTTTTCCACATCACAGAGAAATGCTGCTGTAGTAAATCCAAGAAACCCATCAGCACAGCTCCCTGTGCTTACACTTTAATAGATCTGTAAAATCACAGATAAAGTAGTGGCAGCATTACCCAGACTTTGCCCACAATTAAAAAAAAATTGGTCTTTTAAATAAAAGAAAAATGTCCTATAATTATTACTACTGTGGACCCGCTGTAAAAAAAAAGTGATTTTTAATTTAATGGCTCATCTGACATGAAGTATATAAATGTACAAGTGAGTGTAGTTTGTAGTAAAGAGTGCTTTGATATTAGTACCAATCCATTTACCAGTCATTCTTAAGAACAAAAAAACTGAATTAAGTCCAAAATTCATGCCTCCTCCACCTGCAGTTTTCTCATCTTGCACGACTAATCGTCGCCAGACATACTAGTCAGTTAGCCTAATTCTTAAGATTTTAATTGATACCCGGTGCTGTAAACGGTTATACTAAATGTTACGCAGCCATCTGCCACCAGATAGAGCTGCAGCCCTGATATTGTTAAAGAAAAATGCCATAACTCTCTTAATCTTGGCCTGATATTTTTATTAGGGCTAATATCGTTAGTTATTTTTGAATTTTTACAACTTAAACTCCCAAGAAACACTGTCATTTCCTTTCGTGCATTTCCAGCTTTATTATCATTTAAGAATATTAACTTTTATTGAGACGGGTGTCATGAATTGTAGAATGAGCATCGTTCACAATGCTCAGCACAATGTGCCACACTTTTAAGTCGCAGGTTATTAGTTTTTCAGATGTTATTTTCTCATATTTTAAGGATGCGTAAACATCATTTGCAGTTATGTGTTTTCATGTATTTAGCATCAATTTAAGTTTTTTTCCTCATTGATTGTTTGGAGTATTACGTGTAGTGTTCATAATGCACATGCCCGGTGCTGCACAGTTAAGCAGCATTTAAAGTGCGAGTCATCATTGAAGAACACGATTAATGGTTTCAAATGTCTTTGTTTAGACAGTTTTCGACATTGTCAATTCAACAGGCCCAAGATTTAACTTGATATCAGTGTTTCTTAATTTTCGAGTAGTCGATCTTTTCCCCTTTCTCCTGACTAAGAAATTAGTTGCCAGGAGCATCCCTACTTCAGACCCTCTATCAAGACAGGTTTGATCAGCCACCTCTGAGTGAGTAATTGAGGCGCACCTCCTTTATGTTCTGCAGATTCCATCCACAGCTGTAGCAGTTGTTATGACCACACGAGGGCAGCACAACACCACTCCTGAACCAGAGTCAAGACTATAGAGACACATAGTTATAAATCTCTGTTTATTAAAATATACCAAACATTTCTTTAAAAATAAAGTCAAAACTCTCTGTTACGAGTCCACACTCAGGACAACAAACTGTCTGTGCTCTCAAAATAGCAAAATCAGGTCCCCAAAGCCGGAGCAGGAAAGATGGAAACAGCTTCAGTGGATTACAGTCATCCACAGTAGGAAAATAATCTGCAGCTACTGACACATGCAAGAGTTACAGTGTTTTTTTCCCCCTCCTGTTAAAAGTGGCTTATGTTAATGCTGTGGAAACACTGACTTATTAATTTGACTGCGGGTGAAAACATATTAAAAGATGCTGCGGTGATGATCTCACAGGCTGATTTATTTAATAGGCTCAGAGGTTACAGGGAGCAAATTAAACACAGGAGAGAAATAACTGAGTGTGGAAATGGATCCAAAAGCCTGCTTCACTCTTTTTCTCTTCAGACATTTCACCCTGTGTGTGTGTGTGTGTGTGGTTTTGAAGTCATTTTGAGTTTTCTTGTATTTTTCATGCTATGCTTTAACCCCCCCTGCCTTTGGTTTTTCTCAGTCCTGGACACAGTCTAGCCGGTTTCCGTGAACCCAGTAACAGATCTGAGCGAACTTCAAAGGAGTGATGCGCACGGCCACGTTGTAATCCCGGTTTTCGCCGTCTATCTCCAGCCACTGGTGTCCAGAGAAGATGCCGATGACCTTCCTTTCCCAGCGTTCTAAATTGTTGTCCCACACTCGGCCATACACTCCAGAGCCGCTGGCTCCAGGTCGAGCATCGCAGTGCTGATATATCAGGTCGTTGGACTCTTCTTCAACAGGACAAAAGCGGTACACGAGCTGCCCGGGCCTGTCGCTGTCAAAACCAGAGAAGTGGATGCGATGGCCTGCCAGATCATCAGAAGAGGGAGCCACAGAGAGGCGCATGAAGGGACGGCGGTGAGGCCAACGCAGCTCCAGCAGGGCATAATCAAATTCCATACTGACCTCCTGAGGACCCTGGATCCAACCCTTTGGCACACGGGTGCGTTTCACCCGCACCCAGTGGACCAGAGGCTTCTTGGTAGAAGTGAAGTGTGTTTTTGTGCCATTGATGGATGGAGGGATCAGGAAGCCCACCCTGAGCCTTCGCGCCCCATTGACATAATCCTTCCCATTGTGTACACAGTGTGCAGCTGTGAGGATGTGCTGCTGAGACACGAGAACGCCGGTGCAGCCAGTGGAGATCCGCACAGCTGTGGAGAAAGGGTAATCCAACAGGAAGTTGTCACCTTGGATGTTAAAACGGCCATCCGCTCCATAGATCTGCCGTCTCACACGCTTGTGCCTGGGCTTTGCTCCCGGACCTCTCTGGGGTGTAGGGTGAGCTCCTCCAAACTCGCCATCATCCTCCACATCTACCGTGGTGAGAGTGCGTGAGCCGTCAGCATACAGCGTCTCAAACGCCAGTTTCTCCGTGAGTTGCTCCCTCTTCTCCTCCTGCTCTCCTCTGTGGAAGCAGCTTGAATTGCAGTGAGTGGTGAAATCCAGCTGAGTGTGAGCACTGAAACGGGAGCGGGTGAGAGGTGTCGGAGCATGAGGGACCAGCGCGGGGACGTGGGCCGGAGGAGCGTGGAGGAGAGAGAAGGTGAGGGGGAGCTGAAGGAGCAGGTGAGTTAGGAGGGAGTTCTCAGGCGGCATCATCGCGGAGATGGAAAACACTGAAAGGACACAGAAAATAATCAGACACACAGGGAAAATGGGTTACCAGTGTCTGTGAGATTGCATGGGTTCCTACACATTTGCCAGGAAAAACAAATGTGGAAAATATTCCCAAACAAGATGCTTCAGAAGTACACAAACTCTAATCCTTCATAAATCTGCGTGCTTTTTCAGATGATTGTTGGTTGTAAATCACACCACAAGTGAGGTCAGCTTAGAAAGTTTCATGTTGCAACCCAGGCCTGAACTTCATGTGGTGTGGAGAAGCAACAATGAACCTCTTGTTCCTCCAATATAGATTACCAGGAAAATAGCGGTTCAGCTCAATGGAAGCAAAGAAGCAGTTTAATGTATGACAAATTACAAAGAAAAGACGGTGACACAGTCAGAAAAAAGCTTTGACAACTCTCCAATTGAGTATTTGTTAAAGAAGGGGAAGGTACTCAGAGGTAAAGAGGTATTTTCCATTAAACATTAACTACTTCACAGTCTACAGGAGGTTTTCGGGCTTTCAGGGCAGATTAGCAGGGATAAGGAGACACTTGATCCCCTTTAAAGACTGTGGATCCCCAGGCAATCATGGCACGAAAAAAAGCAGGTGTGTAAAAAGTGAAAAGGCTACAAGTCCAGGCAGGGCAGCAGAACAGAGCATTATTCCTAACAAAAGACTGGGTGGGGCCTGTCCGCACACCTATGAGCTGCCCCACAAAGCACTGCAAAGGAGGCAGAGCTGCAACAAAGGGCTCCTGTAAGCTGGGAAAGTTCAAATGTCCTTCCATGTGTCGAATACATGGCTGCTGTGAGAAGACATCTGAAGTGGTAACACGCTGGTCAGCTTCCGTAACAAGCCCTGGAAAGACATGTAATCCATGTTTTAGGATATAAAATAAATGAAATAACCGTATTTTCACTGCCTGTTTCACTGCTGAATGTTTTGGAGGTCAAAAAATAAAATGACAGGAACATAAACCAGGAGGAAAGATGGTGGGAAAGATATTGGCTTTGTGGCTGCTCCAGTAACCTGATGATCATGGTGCATCTTTGTGGAGAAGGAAGGGCAAACAGTTATTGTATTGCATATAAAAAAGGGCAAAACACAATAAGTCTGCCCTTTACAGGAAGTGATTCCTGTCGTTTGCATTTGTTTGTTTGTTTTTATCTCTAATATTCTTGCTTATTTTGGTAAACAGACTGCAGTGTACAGGATTTACAAAGGTGTTATACATAAGATAAAGAACTGACCTGTGTTATTGTACCTACTCTGTGTTCTACGTTATAATCAATCCGGTCCTTTTTGACACTTCAAATATATTTATAGAGCTGTTATGTCATATTTGTCGTAATTTCTGCTGCTCTCTTGGCCAGCTCTCTTTTAAAAGGGAGATTTTTAATCTCAATGAGCTTTTACTTTGTGACTCAAAATGGTTTGAGATCATTCATGAAAGTGATGCCATTTATATAAGTAATTTACAATAGTTTATATATCCGCACTCACCCCAGTCAGATATCTAAAAAACCCTCAGAAGACTCAGTCTAGTCTGGTGCGCACATATCCAGCAGTCAGATGGACTATACCTCAAGTTTGCTTAAAACAAACTTCATTCAGCATGATGCTCACGCCCGAAATAATTCTCCCACATGCAGACTGTAAATATTTCCACCTTAATAAAAAAGACCTGTGAATGTAGCACAATTGTAACACTTTATGTATCCCAGTAGAGACAGCAGTTCCCAGCCAAGCCTCCCAAAGTAACGCAATAATACCTCCTGATTAGAAATCGATAGTCCGCGTTTACATCCCAGTCAAGTTTTCCTCCCCATCAGACGAGTCGTTCGGGATCATTTCCCCAGGTTCTCCTCCACCTCTGCGCTGCCAGGTAGGTATTTTCTCCCACCTCCGGCAGGTAATTCTCGCTGGCTCTTTTACAGCGCGCGTAAATGACGCTCCAGGTGTGCAGCGACTCTCGAGACGTACTGTGTAACCTGCTCCGCTCAGCCTGAGAGCCACAAATAAAACCTCGAGCCTGAAAACAAGTGTTTTCTCGTCATGCAGCAGCCGGCCTCACGGTCCTAGTGCCCCTCAGCCACCCGCCTGTCTGCGTTTCACAGGTATTTGATCATAAACCCAAATTAAACTGATTTTTTAACTGCGGAATGGTGCTGAATTTATTAACAACTGATAGGTATTTATTACTGCACGCTTGGTTACACGTTTGAAACCGAGAAAAACTTAAAATTTATTCTTTTATTGATCAACATGACTGCGGTTTTTTGCCTGATGGAAAATATTCAAAACAGGCCAAACTGGATTCTTTGCAACCTCATGTCTCTAAATTTGCTGCTGCTGTTGTTTTAATTTATTTATTTGTAAACAGTTTACAAAGTTTTCCTTCTTAAAAAAATACACCAAAACATCCATATATAAGTTTTCCCTGATAAAGATTGGTCAACTTAAAGTTCCCCAATCATCTTTTTTTTTTTTTTTTTTACTGAATGTTCATCAGGCTGCCTGAAACCTCTGAATTTAAAGCAAGAAAATGTGTTAAAAGTGATTAAATATAAAAATGTAATTAATTAGTTGTTCTGTTACCCAGTGTATACAAGGCGTTATTGCAACTAAGGGCACAAAAGCCTACAAATCTGGTCATCAGGCACCACTCACAGAAATGTGTGAACTGACCTCAACCTCTTAAGACCCGAGCTGTTAAAATCATAGCCTTGTTTTTCTGGAACTGCCACAGCTGACATGAAATTGTTCTCCTGACCACAAAAATATTTCCCAGAACCCAACACAATCCTGTTCCCTAAGCCTAATTAATTAAAAAACTAATTGCCTTAAGTCTAATTATTTTTCCTGAACAAATCATGCCACCACCTCCACCTCTGAAGGTGGACTTTGTCTTTATGGCTGAACCAGTCAGATATTGCTCTCCCTTTGACAGCAAACTCTCCTGAAACATTTAAAGTATTCAAATGATTTATAATCAGGGAAGATGAGCAAACATTTTTAAATGCTAAACACGCCATTTTTATAGCTTGAGTGCTTCTTTTAATTTTACTTATGGGGTTTTATAATACTTTGACATAACTTCAAGGCTACAAGAAAAGAAGGGTTTTTATTATTTTCATGCTAAGGCATCATGCTATTGTACATTTTGAGGCATTAAACTGTCATACTGTTAAAATTAACACATATGAAAAATAAATATAAACACTATTTATACAGTATGTATTGGAAATCTCCCAAGACTTACAGATGTGGTCAGAAGTTTACATCCACTCATCATGGGCACGAATGTTACAGTAATTTGAGTTTTTAATGATTTCTTTAACTGTTCTTTTTCCAGGGTGGAATGATCGTACAGCATACATCTTTAATGACTTTAAGAAACACGAACTGGATGCAAAAGTTTGAATTTATTTTGAATTTTCTCTAATCCACATGGGACGAAAGGTATACATACAGGCTCAAATATTTATACACACCCACTAATATTTGATTAAATGTCCCTTAGCAAGTTGCATCTCAACCAGACGCTTTTTGGAAGCCATCAACAAGCTTCTGGCATAATTCTGGCTGGATATTTGACCACTCGTCTTGGCAGAATTGGTAGAGAACATTTAAATTGGTTGGTTTCCTGGCACGGACCTGGTTTTTAAGCATAGCCCACAAATTTTCAATAGAGTTGATGTCGAGGCTTTGAAAAGTCCATTCTAGAAGCTTAATGTTAGCCTGCTTTATCCATTTCGAAACCAGTTTAGATGCATGTTTGGGATCATTTTCCTGTTGGAACACCCAATTATGTCCAGGTTTCAACCTGTTAATCTGAGGTGAAGTTGAAGAATTTGGAAGTAGTCCTCCTTCTTCATTATTCCCTCCACTTTGTGCAATGTACCAGTATCATTGACAGCAAAACAGCCTCAGAGCATGATGCTACTACCACCATGTGTGACAGTTGGTTCAGTGTTCTTGGGTTTGAAAGCCTCACTATTACTCCTCCAAACATACCTCTTGTCATTGTGGCCAAATAGCTCAATCTTTGTGTCGTCTGACCATTAAACCTTTCTCCAGAAGGCATTTGGCTTGTCCATGTGAGCAGCTGCAAATTTCAGTCGAGCTTGAAGGTGTTGATTTTGGAGCATCGGCTTCTTTCTTGGTCAGCACCCTCTTAGCCCCCGCTGATGTAAAATTTGCTTCACTGTGGACAGTGATGCTGGTATTCCAGCAGTTTCCAGTCGGTTCCTGGGTTGTTCCTGAACATCCTAACCAATTTCCTCTCATCTGAGGGTGACAGTTAGGTTCTTCCAGACTCTGGCAAAGTAGTGACACATCTGAATAACTTGTACTTACGTACAGTTGTTTGAACTGATGATCTTGTAATCTGCAGTTGTTTAGAAATGGCTCAGAGACCTTCTCAACTTGTGTAAATCTAAAATTCTCTGTCTTAGATCTTCACTGACTTCCTTGGACATTCCCATTGTCCTGAATATTATCAGTCCAATGAGTGCTGTCAAACAAATCCTTTTTATGCTGACAAAGAGAAACTTCCAGTTGTAGTCAATCATAATCACCAACGAGAGGCCTTGGCCTCATTAAAAGACATCATAGAACCTTCAGCACCACTTACTAAAAGATATAAGGGAGCTCATGTATATATTTGAATATAAAATAAATAGTTCAAATAAATCATTGAAAGCTCAAATGACATTCATGTCCATGATGAGTGGGTGTAAACTCCTGAATACAACTGTATATGATTCGCCCATGAAGGCAACATCCTTTTTGTATATACGTAGGTTTTGATGGAATGGAAAATACTCTTTCTGTTTCTTTCCACAAGACTCTACCCACTATAATATTCTTGTAGTTTAGCTCTGTTGTGACATGAAAACTTAACATCATCCCCATGAATCACCATTCCTGATTATTGTTTCTCCTTTACTGATTCAGTAATAGACTGTAAGTGTTAATTTCATATCATAACAGGCGCCTGGCACGCACTTTTGTAGCCCACAGCTACACCATAGCAAGAAAAATCTTGTTTCTGGCATCACTGAACTACAATTTTTCATGTGGGCAAGAACTAAAAATGAAGACCAACTTCAGCGCACTGAGACACTTTAGCTGGCAGGCAGATGACTGTTGGGGCATGTTAACTGCAGCTTTCACCACATCCTCTGACCTTGATTTCCAGAAGTCTTTCAAATCTGTCAACTTGTGGAATTTGGGAAGCCATGCAGTGACACTTTTAGAGGAGTTGTTGCGGAAAACAGAGCTCCCAGTCACAGAGACGGTGCTTTCAGGAAAGCCAAAGAATCTCCCACCTAAGGCAGAATTCTGGCTGTCAGTGCAATGCTGCTGCTGTTGTCCCCAGAGCAAATGCCACCTGAGAAGAAACACCTACCCAACCTGCTCCTCACCCCTGTAATTAGACATTCAACTGGTGCAAAGTGAGAACTGTGGTGCTGACAGACTGAGTGTAAGGTATATTCCCTTTGAGATATGAAAGTAAATCATTGCGGATGGTAAGAAAGATAGCATGCAAAAGGGCAGAGACGCGTCGATGTGATTTCTGTAAGCAAGATGGTATCACTGTCTGTCTCTGTGCTACAGGAAGCGTGCACAAGAGGTTGAGTGTGTGTGTGTGTGTGTGTGTGTGTGTGTGTGTGTGTGTGTTTGGCACTGAGCAGCTTGGCTTATGTCTCTCTCTGGAATTTCTCTCTTTCTGTCCTGTTTTGTCAATGTTCCACACAAAAGGTTCAGCTCAAATTAAACAGAGCAGTAGGAGCACGTTACAAGAAACATTTAGTGAAATATTGTTTGCTTTCCTGCCAGCGGTAAGATGAGAAGATTAACACCCCTCTGCAAATTATTAACCTTCAGGCACCAACCAGTTAGCTTAGCTTAGTACAAAGACTGGAATAAAGGGGCAATTGCCATTCAGTCATGTGACTGTTAACCATATGGCGTTAACATTACTGCCATTTTAGACATGTGATGCTGTTAAGTGAATAATGCCTCGGTCTCACAGGCTGAGAAACTGGTAGAATTGGAAAAATGTATTCCCCAACTGTCTAGCCATTGGTTGCTGGAAGTTGCTGGCAGTTGTGTGAACTTGATTTCCAAAGCCCCATTTGCGCAGGCCTAGAGACTGGTCAGTGATCCCCTGGCAACCACAGGTTGCTTGGGAAAAATGTGTATTCCCCATTGTTGCTAGGGGAAAAATGTGTATTCCCCAACTTGTTAGCAAGTGGTTTCTGGAGATTGCTGGCAGTTGCAAGATGAAACTGGTTGTGAAGCGGTATACAGTGCTGCACCGAAAACCTCCCAGTGATTACTTTGGGCACTAGTAGATTGCTGTGGTAGCCCATAGTTTGCATGGAAGTCACTGATTTGTCTGCAAACACTCACCAACTACTCTCCAAGTGATAGTGAAACTGTTAAAAGTGCAATGCAAACTGGAAACAGTGACCATCTGCCTTCAAAGTAAAAGCTGTGCCTTTTGAAATGTGTTGGCTGCACTGAGGCACAACTTTTACTTCAAAGGTGAATGGTCACTGTTTCCAGTTTGCATTGCACTTTTCACAGTTTTATTACTGCTTGGAGAGTAGTTGGCAAGTGTTTGCATATAAGTTGGTGACTTCCATGCAACATACAGGCAAGTACTGTAAAATACTGTCAAATCTTATGAATACCATCAGAAAATTGTTCTAAATTTATACTGTGAACCGTCACGGCACACACTGCATGCCAGTTGTTTACATGCATGATTAGACAGATAAACTAACAATAATTATGTAACTTACATACGTGCAGCAGAATATAAGCACTACAAAAAACAGCAATAATTTGTATGCAAACAATGTGTGGCTGCAGTGTCAAAAGTCAAGTCAATAGGTTGTATCACATCCACTATGGTGGACAACTTTTGAGCAATGTCCATGTGTCTTAATGCGAGAAACCTGAACTGCCTGGATTTAACCACAAGTAACAAAATCCATCAATGGGTATGTCTACAACTCTGCACAAAATCTCTGCAAAAGCAACAGCAAAATAATAATGATTATAATTTGTAGTTCCACAGGTACCTTTGCACCTTTTACACACATAGCAAATTAAACAAACCTGATATAAGCAATTTAAACCTACACTTACCTTTTTATGTCTTTACCACCTGTTTAAAAACATTGAGTTTGAGTATAATGAAATGTACTATACAAATAAAATTGCCATTGCCAGTGAACTTTAGAGCTCTTGTATGTATGTATCTATGTATGACTAGCAGTTTCTATTCTTCATGCTAAGCTAAGCCAGCAAACATGAAAGAAGTGTCACTGCACCCGTCTTATTCCCAGCAGGAAAGTGATTCATTTTACCTCCCAAAATATCCAAATATTTTTTTAATTAAAAAAACTGTTAAAAAAATGTTAGCAAAGCAAAAGTAGAATTATAATGTAGTATATAACATTTTCCATTTTAGTAGCTAAATATAACACTATAACAAAGCAGCACACAGTAATAACTCCATCAAAAAAACAAAAACTTTTTTTAAGCCTTTATTTGTTCAGCTGCATCCAAATTTCTTACATATGACTTAAACCTTCTGGTACATTTTACTCAGTTTGTTATCCTGCATAAATCCACGTGTATAAAAACCCTCCCAGTGTTCCACCTGTCTCCTGTTGGTAATGCAGTCGATTAGCAGTTTATTGCTAAACACATGTTTCAAAGTTCACCTGTAGTTCAGGCTTTAGAAAAAGGAACTGCTACTACATTTAGTTAAAGGAAGAAGTCAAAAAACAGATGGTGGTAATATATCCTTCATTTCCAAAACCATGTTATACTTGCCAGCATTAATTCAGTTCTTTAAGCTATACCTGCCAATTCTGGTCAAAGGTCACAAAGGGTAAAGCCTAGAAACCAAGCTTCCATGCTTTTGGGCCTGGGGAGTGTGAATAAGCAGGTTTTTAGACTAGATTGCATATTTTAGACTGTAAAAGTGCCTGATTTTCATGTTTTTGGTATTTGGGGGAAACACGTCAGCTCCACATGGAAGAAAATTCCTGGACTGAGAATTGACCACATGACACCAACACACTGCTGCCTTTGTTTGAAGACATATTTTTTTCCAACTGCACTGCAGACCTCGAACTCCACGTCACAAATTGTGCTCATTCAAACATGGACACCAGGTGGAACCTTCAGTGGAAACGCTTTGTCTAAGCAATGGGTTCTTCACAGACTGGTTGTGAGAGCAATTTGACCAGCAACACATACATACTGAAAGATGGAAAGATCCATCCATCCATCCTCTTAACCTCGGGAAGCTGGAGCTTGTCATTTTTCCTCCCATATTAAAATCCTTCTCTTCCAGTTTGGATTTGGGAAACTACTGCATGTGTTTATTTTTCTCTCTCACAGTGTCAACCCCAACTGATTGCAACAGATTTGTCTGATCCTGCCTGAGCCTGGTTCTGCCAGACATTTCTTCCTGTTTAAAGGGAGTTCTTCCTTACCACTGTTGCCAAATTCAGCTTATAGGGGATTGTCATATTGTTGTTTTCTCTCTAATTTTGCAGGGTCTTTATCTATAATATAAAGTGCCTTGAGGTGACTGTGGTTGTGAATTCTGTCTTACAGACCTTTAAAGACATCCAGACCTGGATGTCCTCTAATTTCCTGCTTCTAAATTTAGATAAAATTGAAGTTATGGTACTTTTAAATCCAGAATAGAATTTAAAATTCTTCTTCTCACATACAAGGTCTTGAAAAATCAGGCCCTATCTTATCCTAAAGACCTCATAGTACCATATTACCCCAGTAGCGCACAGACAGATTAGGCTTAAAACTTTCCTTTTTGATAAAGCTTATAGTTAGGGCTGGATCAGGTGACCCTGAACCATCCCTTAGTTATGCTGCTACAGGCCTAGGCTGCTGGGTGTGTGTGTGTGTGTGTGTGTGTGTCCCATAATGAAGTGTTTCTTTTCAGTCACCTCTTTTTACTGTTTATACCTCACTCGGCATTTAATCACTAGTTATTGTTAATCTCTGGCTCTCTTCCACAGTGTAACTTTTGTCCTGTCTCTCTCAGCCCCAACTGGTTGTGGCAGATGACTACCCCTCCCTGAGCCTGGTTCTGCTGGAAGTTTCTTCCTGTTAAAAGGGAGTTTTTTCCTTCCCACCGTTGCCAAGTGCTTGCTCATAGGGGGTCATTTTGACTGTTGAGTTTTCTCTGTAATTATTGTAGGGTCTTTACCTTACAATAAAAAGCACCTTGACTGTTTGTTGTGATTTGGCCCTATACATAAATAAATTGGATAGAAAATTGAATTGAATTGAATTCAGGCTTTATAAATAAAATTAAATTGAATAGCCCAGCTGTCAGGGGGTGGGTACATCCTCGACAGGTTGCCTGTCTATCACATGGGTTAACACACACAGAGAGAGAAAACCATTCACACCTACAGCCAATTTAGAATCACAAATTAACCTAAATCTCTTTGGGCTGTGGGAGGAAGCTGGAGTACTCACACAGACACTGGGAGAACATACAAACTCCACATAGAAAGGCCCTAGCCAGCCAGTGGATTTGTGAAGTAATAGTGCACCACTGTGCTGCCAATAACATTTAAATATTTACATTTTTTCTTTCTCTTTTAATAATGTGCACTTTCACTTATTTAGGCCTCTAAAAACAGCTCAAATTAAAGAGTCAGGGAAGAAGAAATGACTCTACTTGTGATAAGTGATCTCCAGTAAACAAAGATTCATTAAAAGATGTAACAGGTCAAAAACTTCACTGAGTTAGAAACTACTCTGCTATAGCATAACTTCTTAGAAAAACGTTACTGTTTTCTGATTGGTCCGTTGCATTTATGGTCTAAAACATGGCAGTTTCAGATTGCCTTAAATAAGATGCCTTAAATAAGACATGTACACATTTCAGATGTATGGATGAAGACCTTTTTACATGAGAGCGCGCTTTTCCCATCCAGAGCAGAATTGACAGACTGGAGGAGAGGGCAGCTTTACTGAGTATCCAGTAAAGTTTCATTTCAGGAAAAGTATAAATAAAAAAACATTTTGTTGACTAGCTGTGGAAATCCACTGAACACATGTCTCACATGTTTAACATAGTTTCCTGGTGTATTTTTCCTCACCTTCATGTCTGTGTCTTTAACAGCTCCTGAAGGTAAGTGACCTTTTTGCTCAACTACCAGCACTACCTCCCCCACTTTCTCTGATCCACATGCACACTTTCTAAGATGATTCATTTAAGTCTTAAATGAATCATCTTGAGAACAAGGGGCCTGGTTTCACCCCCCCCCTTTTTTTTTTTTTACACCTGACCACTTTTAAGGGAAGTCAGTGCTTAGTCTGTCACTGCCTGAAGGGAAAGGAGAGGAAAACAAATACAGGACACTGAAAATGAAAGCCTTTGTGTCACTTTTCACTTAAAATTTTGTTTTTGAATAGGATTATCTAATATATCTCATTACTCCCGGCTGTTTGGGTTGAGCTTATTCGACTTGGAGAGTTCACGCTCAGTACAGCAATGAACAGGCATACCTTAAATTTTCTTGAGAGTGGTGCCGTGGCACTGAACACATGTCAAAACCTGTAATAGCTCCATACTGTGCAAACAGAGTTAATCCTTAATATATGTCTTCTCATCTGCACTTTAGACTGAAATAAATAAACCAGTATGCAGTCTCTTTTCCTATTATCGAGCCAGCATGGTGGGCCGAGAGATCAAGACTTGTGTGACTGTTCAACTGACATGCTGCGGGGGCCCCACGACAGTTTCTCTAAGCAAGATGAGGGATTTATTAGCAGGATCACAGGGTTTTCTCTGCACTCTTTAATCTGATAATTGGCTTCAAATTCAAACAAACTACCCGAGCCTTAAAACAGTAGATTGAACTGTTCATAACAATCCTGGTGCTCTTGATCCGCTCTCAGCTGGGCCCTCGTGTCACTTTGAAAGCACGCAAACTGGAGCCTTTATTACAGAGCAGCTCTTTTAAAGAGCAGGGCTGTGAAAACAAAGAGTGTCCCATTTCTCCCCTCCAGTCTGTGCCTCAGTGTTTTATGCCCCCCCTTTTTTTCCATACAAATATATTTATTACTTCTTCACTTCTTCCCTTTTCATCCCATCTGTCTCTCCTCATCATCAGGTCAAAACAGAGCAGATATTTTCCATATTTCAGTCCTTGTGCTTGCCACTTGACCAAAAGCTTCATTCGTGCCACCAATGACCTTTTTAGATGTAAGATTTTCCTCTTTGATAGCTACCTCATCCTCCTGTTGAGCAGATACCCCTCCTGCCATTGGTCCCTGGTTCTCCTGCAGGGCCTTGTGGGTATGCATTCAGTCTGAGTTCCCCTCAGCATGATGTCATTTCAGTTTTGGCTGGATGAGCTGTAAGAGGAAAAGGGAAGAGGGGGGGGGACGCACTTAGTAAAAACAGAAGTAAGGAATGCAAACTGACTTCGATAAAATCCATCAGGAGAGATGAGGAAAGTGTGTCTCCTCATATCTCTAACCAGTTTGGGCAGAGAGTGTAGAAGGCAGTATGGAAGTCATCCCAAACAGTATGTTCCCAACCTCTGATCTCCTTTAACAGCCTTTGGCCTGGATTTAAGGAAGGGAGAAGGGCATCTGTTTGTTTAATCAAGTTATAAGTGATGGTTAGAACAAATATGATGGCTCCACAGGGCAAAATGAATCCACTAATCACTATTAAATCACCATCCAGATTGTTGCTGCATTAGTCAAAATTTCAGTTTTTACCAGAAAACACAAATGTGCTGTGTTAAGAAAAATGAACCGCTGTATAACGTCTGTGACTGATTTCACTTTTTTTTTTACTTTGCTATGTTTATCAGAACCCCGAACAACCCCTGAGCCTAAAAACAAGTAAATAAATTTTATTTTTTCAGCTTAGCAACCTCCAAGTAAAATGAAAAGATCACTGCCAGAATATTTGATAGAACTCAAGAGGGACAGGCACCAAAGTGTTGAATATTTAGGTAATTTATACCAGAAGGACAAAGGAATGCTGGAAATCTTGGGAGATATTTGGTGAGACCAGACTTAATGCGGAATTGTCACTCCAGCTGTCAACAACAGTGAAAGTATCTGGAGAAAAGACAGGCGTGGATATGCTGTGCAAAATGCAAACATGTGTCTGAAGTGGGCCGACCAAGTGCGGAGCTTTCGTCGCACCAGTATGGTCTAGATATCCTGAGATCATCAAAAGAGTCTGCGATAGGAACACATTGCAGGCGACTGGAAACCATCTGACCACAAAAGATGGATCACACTTCCTAAAACTGTTCCTATGAAGGTGACGGAGACAAAAAGCATTCAAGCTATTCGAGTGGAGGAACAAATCTGGTGTAAAAGACTCAGTAAACACACTCAAATATTTATAGGCTTGGGGGTGAACATTCCCACTGACACTCGGCTGTGTGGCTCTCTCGTGCAGGCACAGGCGCAGGAGAGTTTCACTGATGAGTTTGATGCTAAAAATATGCTCGTTCTCCACCTGCATGTCCTCACTCGACCCTTTAAGTATGTGAGCGTGATAGTCTGTCAGCTCCCTGCCTACCTGCACTGAAAACTGGCTTGAGTTTCTGGGAAACTCCATAATTTACTAAACTTTTAACCAGACACACAAATCTAGATTTGACCAAAACCAGCTGGGATAGGCTGCATTAATTGTTTTTTTTGTTTTTTTTTCATGTTAGGGGCTATGGAAACAAGCTAAAACCCGAACATAAGCACTCTGTCAGCTCTGAAAAGCTGCTCTGCTGGGTTGAGATCAGGTGACTGACTTGGCCATTAAAGAATATCTCATTTCTTTGCCTTGAGAAACTGGTGGCTTGCTTTTGCAGTATGGCTTTAGCTCATTATCCATTTGCACTGTGTAATGCAGTCTGATCAGTGCTGTAGCATTTATCTGAATCTGAGCAGAGTTCACTTTACAATGCATCCTGCTACTTTCATCAGCAGTTGCATCACCAATAGACACTAGTGCAACACTTTTGTTAAACCTGTTGAATTAAAGCTGAAAGTCTGCACTTCAATCACATATTAATTGTTTCATATGAAATCCCCTGTGGTGGTGTACAGAGACAAAACTACAAAAACTGTCTTTGTCCAACAAACTGTGGACCTCGCTGTGCACTCTCATTTCAGCATTTGCACTGTGTTGATTGTGATACAGTTTAAACAAACATGGTCCAGAGAAGCAGATAAAGCTTTTATTGGACAGACAAGAAGAGGTTCACATGAATCACAAAGTGAGATGTCTTTTAAAAGTGTAAACAGTAATATGATCATCTTTTCAGTCTCTTCTCTTGCATCATGTTGTGGACGATTACATTCACTGAATCAAGCCTGAGGGTGGGTGGCGTTGGGGGTGGAGGCGTGGTTGGCGGTGGTAAGGGGTACCTGAGTCCTGAATGGAATGTTCTGCAGCGTTCTGGAATGTTATCGCCACAGTTCTTTGTTCTGGAGATCTCACAAAGGGCCCGCCCACGAGAACAGCAGCGGTTGCTAGGAAACAAAGAAGCCTTGATAACGACCGCAGTGTGGTGTTTTAACTGAGGAGAGGAATCCAGGCAATGTCTCTGTGTGTGTGTGTGTGTGTGTGTGTGTGTGTGCATGTGTGTGTGTGTGTACATGTGTGTATGTGTGTGTGTGTGTGTGTGTGTGTGTGTGTGTGTGTGTGTGTGTGTGTATTTACCCCAGCCCACAAAACACAACAGAAGCACCATTTAGAAATAAAACCGTCCATGTGCTTGTAAATAACAGTCAGGACCGAGGGTCACCAGTTAGTTCTAAATTCTTTACCAAGTTTATGATAATGTCTATCTGGTTTAAGAACATCTCTTCATTAAATCAGATGCCAGAATGTCTAGAGTATAAATCATTTTTAGAAAGCATCTATATTCCTCATCAAGAGCAATTATCTACTTACATTTTAGGTACAAGCTGGTTTTAAACATAGATAATTGCTGCATTTACAGCTGCATGGAGGAATTACACTCACATTCATCTTACATGTGGAAGAGCCCTGGTTCGATTTCAGGAGAAAACACAGACACAGTCTTGGAGGTCACCAGTTAGTGTACTCCTAGTGCTGTTTCCAAGCCAGGATAAATGAATGGGATGCATCAGGTGGGGGTGGGGGGTATCTGGCATAAAATCAAATATGCAGATCTGTTTGCTGTGGTGAAATAAGGGAGCAACTTAAAGTACCTGCTGCATGTAGAGATTTAGGCACCAGGGAATGCATATTGTATCACTTGGCATTGCCCCCCCACGTAAAAACTGTTGCATTCTTTACTATTTTCTTGCATGTTTCTTCTTTCTCAATGCTCTATGTGGACCAGCTGCTGGTCTGACAAACAGATCTGTGGGGCTGCCAGATCTCTGTTCTTAGCTGCAGCTGCTGATGCCTGCAGTTACATGCAATATTAATTTGGTGACATTGCTTTGCTGCAAAACACAACAGCAGTGTACACGATTGCTGTCAGGATCACTTCCTTAATAAAATAATTTGTGAATGAAAAAAAACTGGGCTATATTCAACAGCCAGACACACACCACCATTGTCTTCACTGAGCAAATTAAAGTTCCTAACAAGGGCTAAATTACCAGTGCATGTGTTGGGCTTGCTTTCAGTGAAATTAAATATTTTTCCACTGCTCACCTCTTCCCCCAGGGATTTTTATGGTTATGACTCTGCCATAGATGTGCAAGTGAATGAGGAGCTGAGCGAGCCAAAAGAGAGAACACTGGAAACAGTCTAAGGAGGACAAGAACGTGGCTTCCTTTGCCGCATTCTTTCCTTCATCAGGAATTCACTGAGGTTTGGCCGTGCATTTTTTACCGGAGCCTTTTCCTGTTCGCCTGGGAATAACAAGGTTGTCCATTCCTTGTCCCAGTGAGCTTTGAATGAGGAAGCCACAGACTGAGCTGAGCTGTCCAAGTGCTCAGGGCAACTCCACACCTACAGTTTAATCCTTTAAACACTGCATAAAACACAGAAACAAAGTGTCCATAACAGACCTCTGAAAGCTGCGGAGCTCATTTTCCTAAGAATAATACTCTCTATGCAGATCAGCCCGAAGCTTTGGTTCAGGGTTTTGTCCCAAAGGCTGGTTCTCCTTTCAGCTGCAGACAGATTCATGAAGCAATAGTGCTAATAATTGAATTCCAGCATGGGCACATCTCTCCTCTGTGCACAGCTGGAGCTTTTTGGTTTTGACCAACATTTATCCGAGGCTGATTGTGGTCTATAAATCCAGCAGACAGGAGGTGCAACAGATTTACAGTTCCAAAGACACATCAGTGCAATGGCAAAACATTCCAGCGACAACTGTTTAATAGTAAACTTATCTAAAGATTACCCACAGCCAGATGAACAAAAGACTCAGAGGCCTTTGATTTGTGCTGTTCACAAAAGCTTTTTCAAAACCATGTCTGTTTATAATAATGTGATAGGATCCAAAGTAGTCAAAGCCAAAGAAAACTCGGAGAAAATGCTGGAGATTTAGTTGGAGGGGACGTCCTGTATCACCAAATATCACCAGTATGAACAGATAACGCTGCAGTCGCTTCTACCTGTTCTTCTATTTTATTCTATTCTTCTTGACCCATTAAACAATGAGTGGTTTCAATGAGGAATTAAAAAAGCCACAGCCCTGTACACAATTATCTCACTAATTGTTATGTAAGTACTGGCTGTACTGTTGTGCAATCCTGTGAAAAATTACAACCCATGATAATCACTTTGGATGCATCCCTCCCTCACACTGATCCAACGCGTCTGACATCTTGCACGGAGCAGGCAGCCGGAAAGGTGACAACAGACAGACAGACAGGCATATGTAGACACACACACACACACACACACACACACACACACACACACACACACACACACACACACACACACACACACACACACACACACACACACACACACACACGCACGCACGCACGCACGCACGCACACACACACACACACATGAGGCAGCCAAGGTGGCCGAGGCCTGATCTCAGCAAAGACAAGGCTGGGCTGCAGCTGTGTGTCCTCATGTTCAACTCCCCCTCTAGATCCAGATTAGGAACACTATTACTCAGCCAAGACCTGCTCCCACTGACACTTGGACTTAAATGCACTGTGGTATACATTTACACAACTACAGTATGTGTCTGTTCACAATTTGTAAACAGCTTCATTATTATAGTAACTACATGGACAAGGATGCAGATGTAAACTGTAAGCATGATAAATAGGCCTGTCTAATCCACTAGACTGACAGATTACTCAGCTGGATTTTTACCTGGCACAGGCCCTGGGCTCAAGGAGGCAGAAACTGAATGAAATTGATTTCACAGAAAGAGGCAAAAAAAGAAAACAAAAAAACAAAACAAATGAAACCCAGAAACCTGGTAGATTTGCCACAAAAAGACAAAATAGCAGTATGAATATGTAATAATGGCAAAGAGACAAAAAGTTTTCCAAAAATGACCCTAAACATTATCGACAGGATGCACAGTTGGAGCCACACAACAACCACAAATCCCATCTGCATTGCTTTTTGTTCCTCCATGGGCTGAGTCTGTCTGTGCCCGGGGGACCATTGTCTTATGATCCATCCATACTGAACAGTAATGCATACTGACAGCTGATGATGGTGTAATGTACTGTAACATGTATTAAAACACTAATAAAAGGAAAAAGAAAAGACACCATATCACAGTTGTGCCATAATTCAGTATTATCATTTAAAGACCTTCATATCATGATGTTAGTGTGTGATCCTGCTGTTGGTTTTAATTTTATTTAAGTACGTAATTTTTATAAAAAGTAACAGACAAAGGATTATAAATTTTAACAGGCCACAGAAACTAGAAAACGCTGATGTGGATTTTAGATTTTCAAATCCGTTTGTCTGTTACAGCCAAATGAAGAAGAAGGTTAGGTCATGTCTCAGCATGTACTGACACCAATAATTGGTGTATGACATGGAACCCCACCCTAAAATAGCTGCATCGTTTCACCACTGGGGATGTAGCGGTAAGCTAAAATGGGCGGATGTCTCAGGCTGTCCAGTTACCAGACGAGAATTATTTAAGGTGCATGGATGTGCAGTGCTAGAACAAATTTTTGATCTAAATATTCTTAATCAAATAAGGTGCACACTGGTGTTACATAACTTTCTGATCTCAGGTTGATCCAAGGAATCGAACTGGTTTTAATTTTGGTTCATGATTTGGGTGATTTGGGTGCATAAACAACATAAAACGTGGATGTCATCATCATGAAGTCACTGGTGAAATTCTCGTTGTGAATCTTCAGACTGAGCTATCTGTTAGTCACCATCTTACTGAAACTGGACGCAGGAGTGATGAGTGGATTTGACTGAGGGGCCTTTCACACAGAAAAGGGCATGGGCTGCGCTCTGACGGCTTGTGCTGCACAATAATGGTTTCCTGCTGCATTGAGCAAGCGCGTTGGTTGGGGAACACACACGATGTGACGCACATTCACAAAACCAATAGAAATGACATGGAGGCACGCATATAAGTAGTACAGGCAGAACGCATCGGCCAGCTCAACATGAGTTTTGGGGTGTTTGCTCAGCCTAGCTCAACCTACGTGAAAGGGCCCTGAGAAACCAAGGAACCCTACACACTACACTCAGATTGCATCAACTTGCCAATCCCAAGATAGCCACACCATGAGCATAAGCATGTACTATTTTGACCACAAGTAGCACCATAATTACTGAGATGAACATCAGGTTTACATTAGGATTTGAAACTAGTGACTGAGACAATAAACTCATCAGTAAAGTGATTACTGAGGCCATTAGTTAAGGGAGAACTAAGGTCAAGCAGGCTAATCTCAGTCACCCCCTGCTGTTCATTAGAAAGGTTGCAGGTCCTGTTGACTCCACTTTTCAGGCCCAGAAGTTCTGTCCATTTTTTATATACAGTCTATGTTTGAGGGCAAAAGGTTTTAAGTGATCGTCACATATATACAGATGTATATATCTGCATTTAATAAGACCCTGATTCTGATTTAATCCCACTGCTAAGCTGTGCAACAGACATAAAGCCTATGAAAGCAGGTTTGAAAAGCTTAACCTTAATCCTGACCTGAAACAGCAACTTAGTATGAGATGAAAATCGTGTTTTTGCCTCTCTCCAGTGGTTCAACCTGCCATTATTATCCTCTATTGTGTAAATGTCTTCCAGGGTTTCTGGGTAAAAGGTGACATCACTGTGCAGTTAAACCCTAATCTTCAGACAAAGTCATGACATGGAGTCCAAATAAATAAACAACTTATGTTTTCAATAAAGCCCCTTTGGGTTCTTCCGTTAACTTAATCTGCATATATATCTTATTTCTTGTTACTCATCATGTAAAGGCCGTATTACGTCTCTCCAAAGCTCCCCTCCGTGTCGGGTACAGAGTTTGTGTTGTCGTCAGTCTCTTTTCTCATGCAGGGCCCCTGGAGCCAGAAGGTGTTTTTGAATCATGAGTCTGTGACTTGGCAGCGTGTTGAATGACTGTCAACATAAAGAGCAACGGTTCACCAACTCTGCTGCAAAACCAAAGCAACTCCATTCAGCTACCAAGTCACCCACAGCAACCCCCTCACTGCCCCCAAGGACACATAAAAAGCACAAAGGATGTAACCTGAGCTGTGCAGTCATTAGGTCCCCTGATGCTTTCATCAAAAAAACCCAAAAAAAACTGCACAACCATCATTTTATTTAAAACACCTCATAAAGACTTGATGCAGATTGTGCGATATTTTTAGCTCCCTGTTTCACAGCTGATTGTTACATTTACAGCGTAGCGAGGAGTTTCTCTGCAGCAGTTTATGGGTGATTCCAGTGAACAGTGTCTCACCAACAATGTGTGACACCCCTGTTCTAGTTCTACTCTGAACCCAAAACCAGTCTTTCTACTTTGTAAATACAACATGGTATTATATCAGACAGTACAAGGCATAACTTGCAGATGTAATGGTATATATAGCTATAATGAGCATTATGTACTTCATTTTATTTAATTTAATTTAATGTATTTTTATGTAGTGCCATCTCCATGCAAAAGCAAAAGAAAACAAAAAAGAGCAGTAAAAACATGAAAACAACTTTATCTGAAACAGCAGCATCCATATCACGCTCGATGGCCACTTCATTAGGTACACCTGTTCAATCACTCGTTAGTGCAAATCTTTAATCAATCACATGGCATCAACTCAGTGCATTTAGGCACATAGACATGGTCTACGTGAAATTCAAACTGAGCATCAGAATGGGGAAAAAAGGTGATTTAAGGGACTTTGGCATGGTTGTTGGTGGCAGATGTGCTGGTCTGAGTACTGCTGCTCTACTGGGATTTTCTCCACAAAACCATCTCTAGGATTTACAGTGAGCCGCAGTTCTCTGGTTGAAAATGTCTAGTTAATGTCAGAGGTCAGAGGAGAATAGCCAGTCTGCTTTGAGCTGATATAATAGTGTGAGGGATACTTTCTTGGCACACTTTGTGCCTCTTTGTAAAAAACTGAGCATCATTTAAACACCACAGGACACATAGGACTCTTGTTTAATTCCCATACACTTTAAGAAAAATTAAGTACAAACTCATCAGATTGACTGATAATAAAAATAACTAGGAGTTATGGCCATGCTTTAAAGCTGTTATGATTAAAGTCAAAGAATGGGATTCTGCAGACTCTGCACACTATTTCCCATCTATGTCTCATCTGTCTCTTCCTGTATGTGAAACAAAAATATGGAAATAATGCGTGAGTCAGGGCACCACAAACAGTGTGAACCTGCTGCCCATAAATCAGACACAGCTCTGTAACAATGGACTCCACCTGACCTTTCCTTGTTGCTGCTCTCAGCACCAGAGCACTGCTGCTGCTTCTGCTGTAGGGTGGTGCGAGTCTGATGATCTGTGCAGCCCAGCAGGGTTACAGGCATGAGCGCCGCTGTTTCACCACAAAATAAGGAGTGAACGCATCTTGAGCTGCATGCCAGAATGTGCTTTGTTATAACTGGCTGCTGTCACTAATGGCCAACCTCCTCATCAAACAGTTTGATGAACAACATGGAAACAAACAAGCTGAAGGAGGAAGGAGGAGGAGGTGATGGAGAATTACTGAGCTGTGTTGTTGCTTTTAAAGAGTCGCCCAGACGCCATGTGAACCACAGATGGAGCGTTAAGTTGTGACTCACACAGACTGCAGTGACTGAGTTTGAAGGTTTAAGATACACAAAAGAGGATGGAGACAAGCTGAAAGGAACAATTCAGGGTCTGTTGCAATATCTCGATAAAAAGGCTGATTTTCTCAGCCAGCCTCCTCCTTCACAGCTTTTTTCTGCCTCAGTTCTTTACTTGTCCTCCAAGTTAAGTTTTCTCTCTCTGTCCTCTTTCTTCCACCTTGCCTGGATTGCTGGGAAACCCCAGCATACATCCAACAATGTCACTCAAGTCAAACAGGGTAGAAAGTTAACATTCAGCGTCTCCCAGCGCTCCATCATCTGATACTCTCTCAGTGAGTTGCACAAGGAGTCAGAGGTGTGGAGTGGCAGAAATGCTGCAACTGTGCACAGAGAGAGTGCACATAAGACAGATCCCTAACGATTTGGGTGTGAACGCGTAAATCCCCTTCCAGTTTTGTCTATCTAGAAGATGTTTAGGTTAGAGCAGCAGCAGTCTGAGCATGTGCAACATATTTGCTGTGCCCCACATGGCCAGGTATCTTAATCCCCACCACCCTTGGGATTCCCCACCAAGAGATCCCATTAGTGAGGATAAAAGCTGTAATGTAGTCCGGAGAGGCCTGATGGACTTGTGGTGTGCTGAAACCCCCCACAGTCCAGCGGTGACCTCCATCTGATCCCTCACTAACTGGAATTACAGCTCCGGCTCCAGCGGGCAGTGTAAAAGAGCAATGAACTGTGAAGCATTTTGATGTCTTAATGAACAACATACACACACAGCAACAAGTCCAACAAGGCGCACCTATAAATTTGAAATGAGCAGCAGCTTTTGCAGATACCGAAGAAACCGCTTCAAACAAGTGAAGGCTTGCAGTGCGGAGAGAGAAAATACTTAACAGTCAGAAACACTTTGAAAGCTGAAGTTTGGACAGATGCAGTTTGACAGTGTTATAAACTGGCGGAGATGATAGTTCTGTGTGTCGTCATGAGTTTTTAATGAAAGTCTTCGTATTTAAAGTGAACTTAAAGAATTTGAAGAGTGAAAAATTGCCTACATTCTTCTCAGACCTACAGAAGGGTAACATAGCTCTGGGTCAGCATCTGGTGTCACTGAGCAATAATCACACACAATGTGAACACGAGAAATAATTCAAGGACTAGATCCGGAGATCAGGATATTTATTCACTTTAATGATGTCTGGAGAGTGATCAGAGTGGGTGTTGGAGCATGAAAGTGAAGAAATAGGAGACACCTGAACATAAATTGCAGCCTCGATCCTCAATGTAAACAGGGATGAAAAGAAAAAAGGCCGATCACGTGCTGAAGAAAGCTGATCAATGGCCGGCACATAAATGATTGCAGGAAAAATCTGATGAATTCAGTGATCATTACAAGAAGGATGAGCCAGGTATCCAAGTCGCAGGTACACAAACATAACAGTAATCAGCACGAGGTTACGGGTAATGAGTGAGCCTGAATTACTCTCAGCTGCATTTTTTAAACTTTGGCCAAGACTCTGAGTGTAATCACTTTAGTATGTTTCCCCTCAAAGTTTGCGTTTTTCAGTCTAAGGGAAATAAAGGAATAAAGTTCTGGTGCGAAGCCAATACCCTCCAGTGACCACTTGTCCTAACAAAACAATGAGGACAGCATTTCTGGAGCCAAGAAGAACAGAAAAGCGTTACAGTAGGGGAAAGTTTTCTGGTGTTTGTAATCATCTGAACCATTACAGTTCTGGTTTTATTATCAGATTCTGATTCATAAAACTGCGGCTTATATAATAAAGTTTCAATGATGTGATCAGTTCTTAAAACTTTATTACTGCTCCTGTCACCTTTAACCTTCTGCTAAGCTTTGAAATTTTTTGGCAAAGCTTCACTTTACAGCATGCAAACTGCTCTGTGAATACCTGAAGTTTACATCCACTCATCACATGGCTTTTAATGATTTCTTTGAACTCTTCTTTTTCCATGGAGGAATGATTGTACAGCACACATCTTTAATGACTTAAATAAACAAGAATTGGGTGCACAAGTTTGAATGTATTTTCTCTAATCTATATGTGTATGTGTGTGTGTGTGTGTGTATGTATATATATATATATATATATATATATATATAAACTCTTTTAATAAGTGGTGATGAAGGGTTTTGTTTGCAGGCTCGCAGGTGGCTGTGTGAAATTATCAATCAGGCAAATGTATGACATCATAAAATTGTTACACTTTTAAATTATTCTAGATTATTTATGTATTTATTTAAATAATCTGATATTTTTGCACCTTAGTAAAAAGCCAAAAACCAGGACTCAGGTTTACCCAGTTTTTAAGACTAGAGTGTGCAATTTCTGGAGAAAATTGCAGTGGGATTGTTGCTACTGCCGGATATTATCTCTTGCATTGTCTGTTGTGGTTTGAAGTTTGAATTTTTGCATTTTTGAAAAGCATTCTTATCTTCCATTATTGAACTGAAGGCCTCTGTGCTGCTATGACGAAATGCAGCGGCCTTTGTATTGTTGTCTGCCAGAGTTTGTTGCACGCTGCTCAGCGGTTGCAGATTGACTAAAAAAAAAAAGCTGAAGAGACAAAAAGTTTAAAGAAGTTTAAAGAAGCTAAACCAAAAAACCCCAGAATGCTTCTATTTTGAAATGCTGACATTGTAAAGCATGCCAATAAATATTTGATTTAAAGGATTATTTGTCACATGAGATGTATTTAGTATGTCCTCACGCTGTTAAAATGAATTGTTTACAGAGTGCAAACATGCAACATGCAGAGCAGTGTGAATGATTTTCTTTGTGCAGAGGTCAAAGTTCACCTCTGTGTTGGACTGAAGGAATTTTTACCCAAGCACACAAGCTGGAAAAATCTTTTTGTAGAATCATGATATGATTATTTTCCAGACTGTAAATTATATACAAGCATAGCAGTCATGAGGTTTGGCCAATTTTTTTTCTTGAAGGAGTCAGCAAATGTTTTTTTTTTGTTTTTTTTTAATTGCACAAACCTTAAAAGTTTCTTTGCCAAGCCAAAGTACTGCAGAGAAGTGTTTAGATTTCCATCTTGTGTATGAGCTCTGGAGGTTTCCTTCTCCCTCTCCCATGCACAGAGTTGATCTTCCTCGTAAGCTGTGGCTCTTTCATAGCGGCGCATTACAAGAAACTGGGACCATCTGGGAAAATAAATGGTTAATAAACCAACCCCTACTTGAGTCACGCTTCTGCTACGGCTCAGTTATAGAAACACTAAAGCTACAACACACACCTGGTTCAGAGTCTTAGTTGCATTCCCTTCATTCAGAAACCAGGACCCATAGGAACCAGTGTCGTTTTCCCAATTAGGAGAAGAAAAGGGGGCTGGAGATGAAGAGAGACAGCAGCAGCTTCTGGAAGCAGCATGAAAGCTGCTCATTTGCTAACACCCTGCTGGGTTAATTCAACCCCTGCATGAGTGTGTATGTTTTCACACTGGCCTACTGAACTCTTTCATTTCATGCCATCAGAGGACCTCTGGTGTGGACAAATAGACTCAAAGGAAGGAACAGATGATAATGCACATATAGAGCAATGAGTATCTCACATGCCACAAAAATTTATGATGAATAAAGAAACAAACTGTTTGGTATTGTTGCCTGTTTGTTCTTTTTTTTTTTTTTTTTTTCTAATATTTAGTGGACATATTTCCAGAATTTATCTTCCAGGAGTTTTTCTGTTAGTCTTTGAGTAGGTTTTATTATAATGAGATCACTTTAGGCTACACCGAATGTTCACTTTATTATGTACACCTGTTAAACTGCTCATTAACAGAAATATCTAATCAAACACATGACAGTAACTCAGTGCATTTAGGCCTGAAGATACGGACAAGCTGACTTGCTGAAGTTCAAACTGAACATCAGAATGAAGAAGAAAGGTGATTTAAGTGACTTTGAATGTGGCATGGTTGTTAGTGCCAGATGGGCTGGTCTGAGTATTTCACAAACTGCTGATCTACTTGGATTTTTCTGCAAAATCATCTCTAGCGTTTACAGAGACTGGCCTGAAAAAGAGAAAAAATCCAGTGAGCAGCAGTTCTCTGGGTGTCTTGTTGGAGGTCAGAGGAGAATGGCCAGACTGCATTGAGCTGACAGGAAGGTAATAGCAACTCCAATAACTACTCATTACAACCCAGTGGTCCAATCCACTATCAGCAAGGTGGACCTAATGAAGTGTCTGGTTTACATGTAAATGCATTTTCTTTAAGAAAAGTGGTTATAAAAGCATGCAGTAAAGTCACATCATCAGTCCAACCTTGAACTAGCAAGCTATACCTAATAAAGTGGCCAATGAGTATATATATAAAGGATGAAGGTGACAAAAAAAATCTCATAAAAATGATGTGTTGTTGTTTAAAAGTTGTTAAAACCCCAACCCAGACTCCAAACGGTTAATTTTAGTGCATCAGTAGCTTGCGGTATGTGCTCGCCTTTGTGTGTGTGTGTTCACAGCTGGTCACAGCTGGTTTTAATACAAAAGGAACTGGCAGATTAAAAAATGAGTTACAATGAAGGGAAAGGGGGATTTGGAGCTCTAAATACCATGAAAGAAAATAACACATATATCAGAGTCGCCTGTGGATTCAGGCATTCAGATTTTTTATTTCCATCTATTCTGGCTCTTGTGTGCATTTTCACAGACAGCAGCTGCTCTGAAGGCACCAAACAGTTATGATGCTAATAAACTAAAGTGAGGTTTGGCTCCTCAGTTATAAAACATATTTCTACCAGGCTGCTAACTTTTCTTTTCGAGTTTAAAAGTTTACTCTTGAGCTTGGCAACAGCTGCTGACCGACTGCTGCTCAGTGCCAGTATATTTTGGATTTTTTTGGATCAGTTTCATGAGCTTCAAACCACTTCTTTTGGCTGATCCCGTTAGGAGTCACCTCAGTCCCTTGCATTTTCTGCTCACACACCAAACCTCTGCATGTCCTCCTTCTCTGTGGTCTTTTCCTCCTGCCCGGCAGCTCCATCTTCAATGTCCTTTGTCAAATACATCCCCTATTCCTCCTCTGAAAATATCCAAACCATCTCAGCCTTGCCTCTCCAAAACTGAGCTGTCCCTAATTCCTAATTTTTTCAATTCTGGTCACACCCAACAAAAATCTTACCATTTTCAGTTCTGTCACTTCTAATTTGGCCTCCTGCCTTTTTGTTTGTGGCACTGCCTCTAATTTAAAAGTTATGCTTTTAAGCAAAGACAGAAAGTAACTGAGTTAATCAGAAAAATGTAAATGAGAGTATGTTCAAATCCACAACAGTTGCATGTGCTGATGAAGAACATCTGAAATAATCAAACTGAACTGAACTGAACTCAAATGTGGGCAAAGTTTGCCAAGCTGATAACTGTTGGTTGGTAATGCAGCTACAAAAGTTCTGAAATACAAAACGATAATAATCTAACCGGGGTGGCTGTAGTTCAGGAGGTAGAGCGGCTCACCTACTGCTCGGAAGGTCAGCGGTTCAATTCCTGGCTGCTCCAGGCTGCGTGCCAAAAGTATCCTTGGGCAAGATACTGAACCCCAAATTGTTCTCCAACACAAACGTCGGAGTATGTGTGTGAATGTGTTAGACAATAAAAGCACTTAGCTTACTTACACATGGAAGTGCTTGTATGAATGGGTAAATGTGTTGTATAAGCGCTCTGAGTGCTCAGTCAGAGTAGAAAAGTGCTATATAAGAACTAGTCAGTCCATTTAACTTGAACAAACATTAGTCCAGATAGTTTGTTTTTATGCTATGGGCACACGCGATCTTTCACACTAGGCAGGTTTCTCCTTCAAGATCACCTTCTTGTGCACCTCTGTACATTCTCAGTGTGGCAGCTAATTTAAGATGACAGGAAAATTTAAAGATCTTTCTGGTATGGGCAAAAACTCACCGTGCGTTTTCAGTGCACTGTGTGCTGGCGCAAGATGGCACACACAACACAGTTCAGGACATTATAATAAAACTCTGCACTGACAGCCTCAAATTGGGGGATGAATTCATGGTGCAAAAACCCCTTAAATGTCCAAAAACAAAAAAAACACAACCACAACACCCCTGTTCTTACTTCTCAGCTGACATGCTGCCTTCAGGATTGAACAGGGTGGCCTCTTCCCTTGAAAATGGATGAAAACTGATTTTTACAGGCCCATTACCTGAACTCAATAAGGTCTCATGGTACACTGACTGATTTTCACAACAAAGGATCTCAGTGAATGGGCATAAAGTTATACACCCACATTTCTTAAAATGGCAGCCAAGTCTGCAAAACCGATTTGAAATAAAGTGTTTGATATTAGTAATACATCAGTAGAAAAGATGCTCCTGTAGCTGTTTCATAACTTTTTTATCACATCTTCAGCGGTTTGCCAACGTTACAGAAAAACAGAGTTTCACATTTCTTGTTGAAACTAATGGATCACACTCCATGGGGCCTCACAGTAAGAGGGCTTAAACCCAGCAGAGCTCTGCCATGTGGAGTTTGCAAGGTCTCCCCATGTTTGCTGTGGGTTTTCTCCAGTTTTTCCGGCGACTGAAAAACACGACAGGTTAATGTTCCCTGTTTGGGTCCAGGACACTCTCACAGATGAGAACGTCATCCTCTTCCGGGTTAAAAAAACAAAAAGAACACTTTTTTTGTAGTTTACCTCTGTGCACCACCACAGTGGGGTTTTAAATCAAATAATATGTGATTGAAATGCAGACTTTAATAGCTTTAAAAATGCATAATGCAAAAACAACCCAAGAGTTTCTCAAGGCAAATACACTGATCAAGCATAACATTATGACCACTATTCTTCATATTCTTCAATGGCAAAGTCCCAGCCTAGCAGAGCATGCTTTTCAGTTATTAAATACAAAACTGAATGCAGACAACCCCAGAAACTTGTTTAACTTGCCGTTTAAGTACAGTTTAACTACCTAAGCAGGATATTCCTGGGATAAAAGCAGAAGGAACCACCGCTGTCAAACTGGGAGTTAAGTCCTCATTAGGAGTGCAGACCGCCCTCAGAGGACCAGCATGCCACCAGCAAACGGTGGTTTGAGTGCAGCCTACTGCAGCACACCCAAGAAACTGGTTACATGCATGCTTTGTTGGCCACAGAAAGCAATTCATCCTGCAGAAGCAGCTGAGACTGTGGTAGCCATAAGTAGCCAAGATTTCAGCAGATTCCCTCCCCAGACTCCTCTGTGGTCAGCTCCTGTTCAGCCTCTGCTCTCCACTGAATTCTGTCAAAACTCCCAAACAACTTAGGGCGAGGGAAAAGGTGACGAGACAGAAAGAAAAGAAGCTCCAGCACCGCGGCAGGTTTAAAAGTGCAGTATGTTCAGAGGGATGTGGGTGGACTGCACTTTTCCTACATTACACTGCCAGTGTCAACTGGAAACCTGGATGTCTTGCAGCGACACGTCAGGAGCAGATTCCTGAGGCAGGCCAGGAGAAATCAGCTCAACACAACATCGTGACCCAAATGTAGCTGTTGGAAATGACAGCATGTGGGTCACAAGCTGTTTCCTTTCACTTGCTTCTGTCAGATTTAACTCCAAAACAACGGGTTCATTTAAACTTCGATCAGTCCAAAATAATCTGTGGAAACACTCCTCATCGTGTTATACTTTTAAACCCTCCAATAGCCTTCAGTCATTAGGCTCAGAGAGGAACAATGCCACCTACGGGTCAAAACATTAAACTGCAACAATGTAACTAAGACTATTTTAGCAGTTTATCCCCCACTGTCCAAAAAAAGAAAATTATTTGCAACTGTAACCCTCAGAAATATCTTTGTAGAGCATATTTCACATTAAATTTACCCCAAACAATAAAAAAAATATATCCCTTTAATTCCATTTTGCACAGTGAAAAAAAAGATTTTGATTTCACTTTGATCACTATTTGCAGTATTTCAAATTAAAACAAGTCATTAAACAACAACAACAACACTTAGGCTTTGTGAGCCGTGTCCCAGCAAAACAAGACAACCAAACAAGCAAAAACCGTGCAAAAAGATGTCTTATATTCTCTGCTCACCTAAAACTACCCTTAAGACATTAAATATGCACCTTACACTAGTTAATGTAGTATGAAACCAGAACAGAATAATATAAAAGTAACAGCACATTGTGGCTTATAAAACTGCAGTATGGAACTTTGTACAAGTTGTCAATGATAAAAGAAATTAACAAATCTGAGAAGCTTTTTGGTTTGTAAAATGAATGATTCTGGCTCCTTAATGCCTCCTGATAGTTGATATTACTTTGAAAACTATGGTGGACACTTTAAGGCAGATCTATTATGCTCTTCTTTATTGTTAGTCATATATATTTGTTGTTACAATGGTGCATGTTCTTAATAAATATGACCAAAATTTCAAATAGTGAGGTCAACAAATGCACAAGTTATCCCAGCTCAGGCTTCAGCTTGCTCCAAATGCTTCATTTCAGACAGGTTTTTCCTAGCAGATACCTTAATATCAGTTATGCTGTCTATTCTCTTCCACAGTTTGTACTCCCCTTTTTTTTTTTACCAGCTGGTGACTGCAGGTGACGTCACCCTCCTGAGCTTCGTTCTGTTCATCACTATATGTTTGCCCACAGAGGACTGTCTCCAATATTGTAGGGTCTTTACCTTACAATATAAAGTGCCTTGAGCCAACTGCTGGTCAGAATTGATACAATATATATAAAATTATTTTGTAACTGTATAGGCCAGTAGTCCTCAAACTTGTGTGTTCACTTTGACACAATGAAAAGTAGTCTGTGTGCAGCTTATATAACAGTGTAAATTTATTCTTCCCTCAAAATACAGCCATTAATGTCTAAACCAGCGGCAACAAAAATGAGTACACCCCTAAGAGACCACACCCATAAATGACCAAATTGAGCACTGCTTCTCATTTCCCCTCCAAAATTTCATGTTACTGGTTAGTGTTACCAGGTCTCAGGTGTGCATAGGGAGCAGGTGTGTTCAGTTTTGTAGTACAGCTCTCACACTCTCTCATACTGGTCACTGAAAGTTCCAACATGGCACCTCATGGCAAAGAACTCTCTGAGGATCTTAAAAGATGAATTGTTGCGCTACATGAAGATGGCCAAGGGTACAAGGAGAGCTGCAGCACAGTGGCCAACATCATCCAGCGTTTAAAAAGAGCAGGGTCCACTCAGAACAGACCTCGTGTTGGTCGTCCAAAGAAGCTGAGTGCACGCGCTCAGCATCACATCCAAATGCTGTCTCTGAAAGATAGATGCAAGAGTGCTGTTAGCATTGCTGCAGAGATTGAAGAGGTGGGGGGTCAGCCTGTCAGTGCTCAGACCATACGCCGCACACTACATCAAATTGGTCTGCATGGCTGTCACCCCAGATGGAAGCCTCTTCTGAAGTCTGTAGACAAGAAAGCCCGCAAACAGTTTGCTGAAGACATGTCAACAAAGGACATGGATTACTGGAACCATGTCCTATGGTCTGATGAGACCAAGATTAATTTGTTTGGTTCAGATGGTCTCAAGCATGTGTGGCAGCGATAAGGTGAGGAGTACAAAGATAAGTGTGTCATGCCTACAGTCGAGCATAGTGGTGGGAATGCCACGGTCTGGGGCTGCATGAGTGCAGCAGGTGTTGGGGAGTTACATTTCACTGAGGGACACATGAACTCCAATATGTACTGTGAAATAATGAAGCAGAGCATGATCCCCTCCCTCCGGAAACTGGGTCACAGGGCAGTGTTCCAGCATGATAATGACACCAAACACACCTCTGAGACAACCACTGCTTTATTGAAGAGGCTGAGGGTGATGGACTGGCCAAGCATGTCTCCAGACCTAAACCCAATAGAACATCTTTGGGGCATCCTCAAGCAGAAGATGGAGGAGCGCAAAGTCTGGAATATCCGCCAGCTCCGTGATGTCATCATGGAGGAGTGGAAAAGCATTCCAGTGGCAACCTGTGAAGCTCTGGTAAACTCCATGCCCAGGAGAGTTAAGGCAGTTCTGGAAAATAATGGTGGCCACACAAAATATTGACACTTCAGGAACTTTCACTAAGGGGTGTACTCACTTTTGTTGCCACTGGTTTAGACATTAATGGCTGTATATTGAGTTATTTTGAGGGAAGAATAAATTTACAGTTATATAAGCGGCACACAGACTACTTTTCATTGCGTCAAAGTGTCATTTTATCAGTGTTGTCCCATGAAAAGGTATACTTAAATATCTGCAGAAAGGTGACGGGTGTACTCACTTTTGTGATACACTGTATACTTGAAAGGAAAAAGTAAACAATCTCACATGATCCAGGAGAAGTTGCCTTATGTAAAGATTTATTAATTTATAATACAAGCTTTTATGTAGACCACATTGCATTTTAGTTTTTACATTTATTCATACTGAGCTAAACGTCATAGCAGTGACACTGACAAAAAACACAAACCAAAAGACACTCGATGGAAGGAATCAAAAGGTTTCCACTGTTTCTGAAGAAACTGCAGCCCATCAACACTCCCAGTGCACCACCTTCTTTTTTTCTTTTACGACCACATGCCACCCACTAGTCCTTATACATTATGCCACACGATCACACGCCCTCAGACACGCTCGCACACAAACTCACCCGCACTAAAATTCAACAAATACCTATACACAAGATAAAAATTGATATATTTAAATTTCAATATTAATGATATTACTGAATTCCACAATAAAAGGCAAACAAGAAGAAACGACAGCATCCAAATGAAAAAAGGAGGTGAAACACCACCAAAACTTTCCTTTTATTTCTCTAGTCATCCAACGGGAGAAACTCAGCCTTGTTTTCAGTGTCCAGTAGAGGAAGGTATCAGACTGACACCGCTCCCCTCTCACATCTTCCACCGCATCTTCTGTCTGTGTTTAACTGGCCCACCGTGCTGGCTCCCACTACGAGGCAGCATCGACAACCTAGTTATTAAAGTTTCCACCAAAGGTACGAACACGGCACCCGATGGTGCACAAGTGATCCACTGAATCCTCTGAATGCATTTATTGAAGCCTCGCTGGGAGTCTGTTCCTGTTTCCTGCGGACCCTCAGGTGTTTCCTCTTCTAGATAAAAGTCTTTCCTTGATTGGTCCACGAACAGACACAGGTGACGGCCTACAGACCGAACGGTTCAGTTACAGAGAGGCAAAAACAGTCTGTGAGGAGGATGGCACGTTTTCTACCACGTGGGGGGGGGGGTTAAGGTCTGTTCATCTGACCAAAACAAAAAGCCACGAGGGAAGAGGGGATGAAACACAGCAAATACTTTAGAATTAAACTGGTTAAGTGCATTGAGAGGGTTAACACCATTCAGTAAGACCTGGGGAAACATCCAACTGACTAGTAGGAAAGGGTTAAAGCCCACACATCCTGTATAGCACTTCTGTGTCCATGAAGAGAGGCAAGTTCCTGTTTTCATATTTTCACTACATGACAGCTCTTTAAAATGTCTTCAGCAGTGAAGAGATCTGCAATGTTGTTCAATGTCATGATCTTCAAATAAAAAGTAATAACAGTAAAAGTTTGGGGTCAGAAAAGTGAATATGTTGGCACAAAAAAAAAAAAAAAGCCTCAGTTCAACCAAAAGCAAGAGAGTTAGGGCACCGAACGGACTTCCAAGCATTTTATTCCAGATCCGCAGATGATAGGATGACAGGCAGGGAGTGGAGAGGGAGTGTATGCATGTGTGTGTGTGTGTGTGTAGTTAAAGGAAGGAAGGGGGGGGTAATTTCTGTAGCTTTACAAGAGGAGGCAGCAGTTGCTTTCTGTGGTTTTTTCTCTGTTCCTTTGACCTACAAAGACAGGAGAGCAGAGACATGAGGTGAGACAGAATAACATCCAGCTGACATGAGACAGACGTCACTGGGATCTGCTGGAGGTCTCTTCCTGTTAAAGGGAGGTTCTTCCTCCTAACAGCTGCAAAGTGCTTGTTCATGTGAGATTGTTTTGACTGCTGGGGTTTTCTCTCTACTACTGTCTTTACCTTACAATATAAAATCACCTTGAGATGACTTGTTGTGAATTGATGGTACATAAATAAAAGTAAATATAACAAGGATGTTTCCGGAAACCAGTTTAAGGGGGGGGAATCTGACTAGTCTAAAGTTGAGGAGACACTCAGAAAACAGCAAACACTGAGAACAATCTAACAGAAAGGTTACGTGCATATATTTTGTCTGTGTTTAAGAGCTTTTTGAAACCATTAATCGCATTCTTCAATAATCAAAATGTATTATTAATGTGTGGCACACTGCACCGTGCACATGGGCAGTATAAATAGATGTAGCCTCTGTGACATCACTCACTGGTTAGATAGGTCTTGTTATGAAGCCTCAGGCTGAGTGTTTTCATTGTATTTTGAAACTAGATGTGAGCAATGGGTGGGTCCAACTGTGAAACCACACACTCATTGGCTGTCAATTAGTGATTGACAAGTCAATGTCCTCCTTTTTGGACCTAGTAATGATGAAACGTTGAAAAAAAAAATTACTTTATTTTTTATTCAATATGACTTGAAAGTAATGATCACACGCACAAAGTCATCAGGAAAGTGGTGAGTGTGTTTGTAAAGTCAGTGAGACAAGGGTCATTAGACTTCTATGCAAACTTAAATTGTACTAAACCAGGAGTCACCCCTGCTGGCCACTGAAAGGAATGCAGGTTTACGGCACTTCCACTTGGCTATATTCATCTTCATCAGGAGTATTCAATTAAAATTTGAAGGGGTCCAGTTGGACATTTGATGAGGGCAGGGTCCGAAAGTCCAACCAATGTGTGTGTGTGTCTACACATATACATATATTATATACATATATTATATATATATATATATATATATATATATATATATATATATATATATATATATATATATATATATATATATATATATATATATAAAATATAATATATATAGTAGGTAAGTAGTTGTATCAACATCTGCAGGCATTGATTTGCCTATCACATGAAATGAATTCAGTCTTATTCAACTACTTTTTGACAATATTTGTCATGAAACAAAGAGCTGAACGTGTATGTCTAATTTCTGATGTTTAATGTTCTCTCATTTACTGAGTAATGACATGACAAAATAAGAACCTAAGTAAAACATGACAACTGTGCATGTTCACAATGACTAACTTCAGGAAAAAAAAAGAAATGGAGGAAAAGCTTGATTTACATTTTTATGTTTCACATCTGGACTCAATCATCTTAAATTATTTAAAGAATTTAAATCTGAACTCATTTAATAACTGAACATTTTTAGGCGGTATCACGTGGTATGGCCAAACTCGCATGCGATTGGTCTGTGGGTTTTCTTGGACGCTTCACCACTACCGTAAGGACTGTAAAAGTTGCGCCGGTAAACCAGAAAGCACTCAACAAGATTTTAAGTGGTCATTTTTGTTTTGGTATTAGGTTCGGGTCTGCATGAGACACCACTTCGGTCCGGATCCAGTGACCTCTGATCTACATGATGCTTATGATGTTAACTTGTCGTGATTTTGGCAATCATACCAATGTAGGATTCAATGAATAAGAACCTAGTCACAGCAGGGTAAAGACTGATCTGCAACTATCTAGCAACCACCAGTCGTAAGGGAAAAATGAGTATACCCTTACAAAATTCCCAGTCACAGGTTTAGGGACCAATCAGTAACCCCCTGGCAACCACCCGTCACTGTGGAAAAACGTGTGATAAAAATCTCTTTGTGATTGCTTTGATTGTTATCATATTGCTGTGGTGATAGTTTGAATGGAAGTAATGGACTTGACTACAAATACTGGCCAGCTACACTCTGAGCTGTAGTGAAACTGAAAAGTGCAGCACCAACTTGAAATGGAGACAGTTCCCCTTCAAAGTAAAAGCTGCGCCCTATGAAACATGTTGGCTGCAACGCTGAGGCACAACTTTTACTTTGAAGATGAACCATCTCCATCTTCGGTCTGTATTGCACTTTATTACTTTACTTTTTTATTACTACTCAGCTGGTAGTGAGTATTTGCAGAAAAACTACAGGCAACTGTAGAAATCAATCTATGGAAGTTTTTTTCCCCACCACTAAAAAAAAAAAAAAAAACATTTCCTGATTGGTGGAACTAAGTCAGAATTAACTCCAAATTTCAACCTATTTTCTTAATTTTGAGTTATTTTCTCAGAAGCTTGAGTTAGTAAGACTTATGGAAGAAAACAAAGGTTTTTACATCAAAGTAAAGGAACAAGATGGTTCATGTATGATGGCATATTAGGGCCAGTGAAAGTAAAAATAAAATATTTAATTAATTAAGTGGCTGGTAGGGTAAAATTCAGAGGAAAAAGTCCAGAACATTTTTATATTCAAGTCATAACCCAGAGACCAGTGCAGGTTAAGTCCAGCCTGGAGAACCACAACTATTAACTGAAGTCAGCTTCAGCAGGAATAAAGATTTATTTTGCATTGTATGATCCAATACCACCCTCCGAGTAGTTAAAATAGTTTAGTTCTAGGAAAAAATAGAACCCAAGGAGCACATGAAAATTTCTCACCATGAGAGTTGGGCTCTGGAAGTGTCTCCCTCGCAACCAAGTGCATGACAGTCGTTCGGCCCGGCGGCAGCTTTAGAGCTTAAAACACAGAAAAAACATGTTGTGATTTATCATTGTACAATATGATTAAATGCTGGCAGCAAAAACAACAGCTAAATATAAGTGCTATAAGTTATGACCTTTCCCGTGTTTATATTTGTCTCTTATAGGGATCATTTTATTTTCAGACATTTTAACCTTCAAGTAACTGAATAGGGTGATAAATATTTATGTGCGCTACTATGACAGTATGTTTTTAAAAATCAAAACTATCAAATTAATCAATCTACCTGGCATTAATGTTTTTATGAGGTTGAAGCCAAACTGTGTTGGTCACATAATAAAGCTGTTCTATATCCTACAAGTGTTTCTGTAGCTTTAACTTCTTCAGACTCTGTGAAGCTTGGAAGTAAGTGAGGCTGTACCAGAAACCTCTTCTCAATTTCTGCATATACATATTTAATCAAGCAGTCTAGCTGAGATTGTAATCTTTTACAAGAGAGACCTGAGAACAAGAAAAAACCTTCACAACCAGCTGTTTCTTCTTTTTACAGGACAATGATGAGCATGAGATGTGACACTAGTGATGAGTCACGGTGGACTATGACATACAGGCCCAGTTTCTCGTACAGGGATTATGTCTAATCCTGGACTAAATATTTTTTTCTATTGTGGTCTCCATTGACTTCTTCCTTTTAGTCTAGGACCATGCTCAATCCATGACTGGGAAACCGGCTTTCAAGGTTTAACTCGCAACACAGAATATCCTCACACAGGCCAACAAACCAGTCGGTGACCCCCTGGCAACCAAAGGTGCTGAACAGTTGATGACTGATTGCTGCAGCTTGCTGGCAGCTGCTAGGTGAAATCAGTTGCAAAGAGGTTCTGCACCAAAAACTTAGATGTGATTGCTTTGGTTGCTAGCAGATTGCCAGCAGTTTGCATGGAAGATGCTGAATTGTCTGCAAATGGCCTCTACCTCTGGTTTATATTACACTTTTCAGTTACCGCTCAGCGAGTAGTTGGCAAGTGTTTGCAGACAAGTTGGTGTCTTCTAGGCAAATGATGGGTGACCACGTCTACTTGCTAGCGATCAAAGAAACTGCAAGGAGGTTTCTGATGCACACTAGTATTACAATTGAAAGAGAACCTAATCCATACCAGAAACCAATTTGTTCTACAGACGAGCAAAAATGTGCGCACTTCCTGTCACCACTACAGTTTCATAGGCATTGATTTCTTGTTGCTGGTAGATTCAAATTGCTGAACAGAAAAGCAGAAGGAAGAAACTCAGCCACCATCGGAAGATTCCACGACAAATGGCAGTACGAAAAAGAGTTGATGTTCGGTTGAAGGCAGTGGGAAACACTCCTGTAATGCAAACATAATATACAGATGTTGCCTGACATTTGTATATTATGGTGACATGGATATCAGTGTTATATAGAAATGTAAGATTTATGTTTTTGCATGTTTCTACAAAGAGGTCTTGAATTAAAGCAACACTTTATCTTTATACACACACAGATAAAAACATGTTTAGTGTTAGTTTAATACTATGATGAAAAAAATCCACAGTTTAATGAGTAAATATGCAAATTTAATTAATTTTTTACAGTTACATTATGCAACTATAGGTGCTGGTCATAAAATTAAAATATCATGAAAAAATTGATTAATTTCAGTAATTCCATCTGAAAAGTGAAACTTGTATATTATATTCATTTGTTACACACAGACTGATATATTTCAAATGTTTCTTTTAATTTTTAAGATTGTAACTGACAACTAATGAAAACCCCAAATTCAGTATCTCAGAAAATTAGAATATTGTGAAAAGGTTCAATATTGAAGACACCTGGTGCCACACTCTAATCAGCTAATTAACTCAAAACACCTGCAAAGGCCTTTAAATGGTCTCTCAGTCTAGTTCTGTAGGCTACACAATCATGGGGAAGACTGCTGACTTGACAGTTGTCCAAAAGACTACCACTGACACCTTGCACAAGGAGGGCAAGACACAAAAGGTCACTGCTAAAGAGGCTGGCTGTTCACAGAGCTCTGTGTCCAAGCACATTAATAGAGAGGCGAAGGGAAGGAACAGATGTGGTAGAAAAAAGTGTACAAGCAATAGGGATAACTGCACCCTGGAGAGGATTGTGAAACAAAACCCATTCAAAAATGTGGGGGAGATTCAGAAAGAGTGGACTGCAGCTGGAGTCAGTGCTTCAAGAACCACCACGCACAGACGTATGCAAGACATGGGTTTGAGCTGTCGCAGTCCTCGTGTCAAGCCACTCTTGAACAAGAGACGGCGTCAGAAGTGTCTCACCTGGGCTAAAGACAAAAAGGACTGGACTGCTGCTGAGTGCTCCAAAGTTATGTTCTCCGATCAAAGTAAATTTTGTATTTTCTTTGGAAATCAAGGTCCCAGAATCTGGAGGAAGAGAGGAGAGGCACAGAATCCACTTTGCTTGAGGTCCAGTGTAAAGTTTCCACAGCCAGTGATGGTTTGGGTGCCATGTAATCTGCTGGTGTTGGTCCACTGTGTTTTCTGAGGTCCAAGGTCAATGCACCCGTCTACCAGGAAGTTTTAGAGCACTTCATGCTTCCTGCTGCTGACCAACTTTATGGAGATGCAGATTTCATTTTCCAACAGGACTTGGCACCTGCACACAGTGCCAAAGCTACCAGTACCTGCTTTAAGGACCATGGTATCCATGTTCTTAATTGGCCAGCAAACACGCCAGACCTTAAACCCATAGAAAATCTATGGGCTATTGTGAGAGGAAGATGCGATACGCCAGACCCAACAATTCAGAAGAGCTGAAGGCCACTATCAGAGTAACCTGGGCTCTCATAACACCTGAGCAGTGCCACAGACTGATGGACTCCATGCCACGCCGCACTGCTGCAGTAATCCAGGCAAAAGGAGCCCCAACTAAATATTGACTGCTGTACATGCTCATACTTTTCAGTTGGCCAACATTTCTAAAAATCCTTTTTTTGTATTGGTCTGAAGTAATATTCTAATTTTCTGAGATACTGAATTTGGGGTTTTCATTAGTTGTCAGTTATAATCATCAAAATTAAAAGAAACAAACATTTGAAATATATCAGTCTGTGTGTAATGAATGAATATAATATATTCAAGTTTCACTTTTTGAATGGAATTACTGAAATAAATCAACTTTTTCATGACATTCTAATTTTATGACCAGCACCTGTTAACCAGTGTTCATGGATCAAAAAATCAGCTTCATACTTGTTTATCTGATAAGGAGAATTTTTTTTAAAATTAGTGCTATATATTAAATATTCTATAAAAATCTTCCATTTCACAACTAGTAAAATCAAAAGGTAAAATCTGACTTTAATCCTAGAATGTCACACACCTTTGTAAGCCATGTTATGTGCAGCAGTCAAGCAGTGAATATGTTAAGGGAAAGAAAGGAAAGGAAGAACCCCTTTTTTGCGTGTATAGACAAAGGATCTGGTTACTGGTATGGCTGTTTTGGACGAGCTTAAAACAAATCGGGTTTCTGGTATGGATCGGGTACATATTACCCAATATGTTGATAAGCAGTTTCAGTCTTGGCACCACTCGCTCCACTGGAACAAGCCTGCAAAACCAGCATCCAAATGGCTGAGGCTGTGCTGAAGAGGAGGCCAGAACTGTCTCCTCTGCATCACTTACTGGAAGGCAGCAGAGCACTTTAACGTGTTTCAGCTCCGCTACCACATTGACAAGTCCAGGAAAACATTACCAGAATATGTGCATTTATTTTATGTGATTTTTGTTTTACTTACTGAGCTATTCTTCTTTGTTAGCCATTTTTGTTACACATTGTGTTCAATGTTTTGGCTATTGTAACACATGAATTTACTAAATTTTGGAACAAATAAAAGTATATTTTATTAATAAAATCTTAATGGTATCCATCGCCACCTTTGCCTACTGCATGAATAAAAGCTTAGACCAGAAGATAATGTCCAGATGAGTCTCAGACGAAAAAGGCTGTTTTCAATTTCACTTCCCATTTATTTCGATGTGAAACAGAGAGACACATCTTCATGTCACGCTTGCTCTCATTAAAAGGGAAACATCCAGCCAGTGTGAGAGATTAGAGGCAGTGAGGTTGGCTCTCGATCAGGAAATACTGTCTGCTTCAGTTCGTGTTTTGGGTACAGTGAACTAATCCAAACAGCAGCAAAGGAGGAAGGATGGGGACTGGGAATGTGAGGACAGCGGCAGAAGTTCATGGTAGTAAAACATTAGATTGACAACTTTGTGTACTGCTGCTGCTAGGTATGCCTACATGTCTTTTAGTTTTTTTGTCAGTCAAAAAGAGCATTTTCAGCAAGGTAAAAGCATAAAGACACCATTCTCTCTCTCTCTTTCTCTGTGATCGTGTCTTTGCTCAGCAATGAGCTTACCTCCCAGGGTGACGTTGCCATGAAGAAAGCGTCCCTGGAAAATGAGGCGCAGTATACTGGGACTGCTCACCCGCTCCTCCTCCCATCCTGCCAAGGAGAGGAAGAACAAGTGCATCAGCTACCTAACTGATGCAGGGCTTTTAATCAGCCAGTTGTATTTTTTGTGTGTGTGTGTGTGTGTCTGTCCTTAAAACACTAAACAAAACAAACCTTTAAAAAATGTATTTAACTAAACTCAGGATTCTGTTTCCAAATGAACTCAAACTGGCAGTTTCTTGTTATTTAATCAGCTGGCACATACACTGGTACCAGTCCATCAATGAGCTAATACTGGCTAATATACTGGCCTGGCAAGTTTTTGGTCTGGCTCTGACATTAATGTGTCCATCCAATACCATAATACAAGGTGTGATCCAAAAAAAAGCCAGATAAAAATTTCAAAAGTCTTATTTAATTTAAATTTGGCCAGTTTCCTCTCACAATCATCTTCTCGGGCATGTCCTGACAGCTTTCGGCCTGGATGCCATTTTGAAATCATTCTGTGGAAGTCCTGTTCTGGCCAATTGCACTGCTCCATGCCCCCAACTTCAGTATCCACATGGATGAAAATATTCAAATACTCTCCACTGAGGTCAATACTGCTTTCTTACCAGGTTGTAAATATGCTTTTTAACATGAAAGTCTTTGGGGATTGACTCAGGTGACTTCTAGAGAAACTGCAGATTTTGGTACTTCAGTAATGCCTTCATTCCATGTTGGAGTCGACTCTCTGGCTACAGCTAAGCAGTTTTTATTTGAAGAGTGTGCAGTTTTGAAGTCCAAAGGCTGCATGTCACATGAGGAGCGAACCTAGAAGCATGCTTGTCATCTGCTTCAACAGCCTCATTGCCTAAGATGAGACTGTAGAAGCAGAGTTTCACTGTGAAATCCTGAGGTGTTTGATGGAGAACACATCCACAGGAAACAACCTGAACCGTGACGTGTCTGGGAAACACCAACCCAACCTTTGCTCGCCGCTCAACCCACATATCAGATCTGGCCCCTGTCACTTCTTCTTTTTCCAGAAAATTAAAATCAAGCTGAGGGATCACCATTTCTATACACTGGAGGAGAGCCAAAATCAATTGCAGAAGCTGAGAGATTAAAAAATAGCAGCTGTCCAAAAGTCCAGAGGTGCATGGCAAGATAAACTTGAATGGGCGACTTGCCAAATTTAAATCAGGTAAGACTTTTCATTTTAATAGGCACCTCATAGTATCCATCAATCTTCTTTCACTTATCTACATTTGGGCTGGAGCCTATCCCAGCTATCATAGGGTGAGAGGCGGATTACACCCTGGACAGGTCACGAGTCTGTGGCAGGACTACCACATAGAGACAGAAAATACAATCATTCACCCCTACAGTCAATTCAGTTTAGAAACACCAATTAACCTAACCCCATAGAAGCTGGAGAGAACATTCAAACTCTGTGCAGAAAGGCCCAGGCCAGGCTGTGGATTTGTATCCAGGAGCTTCTTGCTGCGAGGCGGCAGCACTTCCCACCTGTTCTGTTAAAGCTCATCTGTCTTTTGACTTCTAAAATTTGTCAATTTGTTTAAACTAGCTAGCGTTAACACTCATTTATTTTTAAAGAGATAACACGTTGGGTAAATATTTTCAGAAACTAGCAAAATATGTGAGACTGAACCTCCAAGTCGGACTGATTCAAAATGTAAAATATATTAAAGAGAATAAGAAACAGAGGAGACTGAACCCTTTAAAACGTACCTGCAGGCCAGTTGTCAAATACGTGCTTGGCGATGTCCGTGGCCGAGTCATTCGGGGAGAAAGTGAAGTCCTGCGTTTTGCCACTGACCAGGATCAGGCGGAGGTGCACCTAAAGCGACAAATAAAAGCGTTTAAATATCGTCCCACAGAAATGTAATACCAGCCAAACTGCCATTAAAATTCTTCTCAATTAGGCACAGTGAAATCCCTTTACTTCCTCTAACCTCCTCAGACATGAGGTGACCTTCAGAAGGGTGTGAAGAGACAGGCATTCCAGTCTAATTAGATTTAGCCACACCAGATCTCCACCCTCTGACTGGGCGACTTCATTCACCGAGGGCTTACTCTGAAGTGAGCCCCTGTTGCTGGAGACAACAGCAGATCAGGGTGGGGCAGTGGGGGGAGAACACTGGGCCTTTAGTTCCAGGGTGCTGCTGCTGCTACTCTCCGGGCCACCAGCCTAATGCGATAACCCCAGGTGTCCCAGACAGCTCTGGGCCATGTTATTAAATTTACATGGCCAGTGCGTGGCCCCAAGCCCCGAGTGTGCAAGTGTCTGTGGGAGGGTCTCATAACAGAGGGGCTTCCTTTTTTCTTGTCCTCTGGGCATCTAAACAAAGCAATCCGTTAAAGAATAAATAAAAAGGGGAAGTTCATGTCCAACATGCCTTTAAGCAATGTCCAAGATTTTATCTCCACTGGGACCAGACAATCAGATTATTAGTGGGACACAAAAAAGCTAATTTAATTGGTGCCGACTTAAAACATAAAGATAAAGATTATTATTAGATTTATACTGAACATGTATATCAGAAAATAATTATTAAGCTTTAAAATAAATTAAGTGGAGTAAATGCTGAGCCCTTATTTGCAATCAGCCCTGCAGGCTACAGATACTGATGCTAGAAAGAGACAAGCAGGGAGGTGATTGTCACGCTGCAGCAAAGTTTACAAGAAACCTACCAAATTTAAAAACTCTGGCAAATTAAAGCAAACACAAAGCAATTATTTTAGCTTCTTCGTAATTCAGTTGTGCTGCTGCTGTATAAAACAAACCAGCAGTGAATTGGAGAAGTATTTTAACGTGACTGTGAGAAAAAAAAAAAATACTGAAGCGAGAGTTCATTCTGGTTGGTAAAAAACGAAATCGATTTGCCTGACATTCTTTGCCCATGTCCTACTACAAGATTTAAAAATACCACTAAGTCCTGCTGTAAATGCAGGTCGCAACCAGGCATCAAAAATGTTTTTCATTAGCAATTGACTCAGCGTTTTTCATGCAAATGCAAAGGAAACATCACCAGGACTGTGACTAAAAAAAAATAATAATAAAAAAAAGTACTTTTAACCATTTTTCTAAGTGGGGTTTAATTTATTTAAACACATTTTTTGAATAAATCTGGCCCCCAAATACAGACTTCCATTTTGCTTAAATTTTAATCTCAGCTTTGATTCTGGCTTCCACAGACTAGGAAAACAAGATAACTGGCATAAAATGATTTAAAAAAAACCACTTGCTTTATTTCTAGTGTTACAAAATCAGCACACCCCTTCCCCTTTACACCAGTGTCCTCTCACCCCTCCATAAAAGCTCAAACTCCCTAACACTGAATTATTATTAACATTCATTATTAACACGTACACCATCAGAATGTCTTTTCTGCAACAGAAAACGTTGCATCAAAGCACAGGACAAACCTCAGTTGTGAGAACGCTGATATGCTTGCCTTTCTTCACTACGCCCACCACATGCTCCTTTAAAGGGGACAAGCAAAACTTTTTTAGCCCTTAAATACATTTTTTGTGTACTTTGAGTGTCTGGGAGTGCAGAAAATTTTAAATTATTTACTCTCTCCCGATGCTGCGTAGATCTCTTTATAATTTTTTTGCATCATTTTTCAGTCTGTTCAGTTTTCTCTATTCCCTATTACGTTTTCTTGTCTGTTACCTCACAGTATTTGCTGTGGAACTGCTAAATAAGGTCAAGGACTTCTGGCTAACCAATTTCGTGAATCCGCCATTTTTTTCCCTTGCAGCCATTTTTGTAGTCCAAGTTCAGTTATACCGAAGTTGCAAGTAGACAAGACAAAATGTTTGGTTGTTGGATGTATTACCCACACGATTCCTTACATGCCCCTCCCCACCCCCGGCATCAAAGCCTCTTCGAAGCACCTGTTTCTCTGCCAGTAGATAATCGTATCGCTGCTATCAAACTACAAAAATGGCTGAATGGGGTAGAGTGGAACACTCTGCAACCTGGAGGGGGGGCGGGGCATGAAATGTCTCATTCACATTTAAAAAGACAGCACCAAAACGAGCTGCTCTAAGACGCTCCTCAGAACAGGTGTAAACGAGGGGTCTATGGAGCTACAATAACGAGGAATTCAAACCAAAGCATTGCAGTTCTACTTTATATAGATCACAAGTGTATGATTTATATATGAATAGGAAGGATTTAAAAGCATATGTCCCCTTTAAAGGCTTACAACCACAAATGTATTCACTAGCACACTTAAACACGCAGACAAACGCACATGAACACACACCAAAACTACCTCATCCAGAGACACAACACTGTCAGAACTCTACTGATGTAAGGAAGCCTGCCAAGAAGACAGGACAAAGGCAATTTTATGCCTTAGTTTAGGTTTTATGTATACCTTATGGATGCTACTGTAAGTGTGATTGTTGATTTATTTTTGCATTTAAGAAAAAAGTTTTTAAAAAAAAAGAAAAAGATTTTAATATTGCACATAAATACAATTAAAGTGTTTAATTTCTTTGACACATGTATGAAGTTAAACTATTAAAAACACTGCAATTTCTAAAGTAGAAACCAATATGCAGCTCATTTTAAAAGACCTGTGTTTTTTATCTTTTGAATATTTATGATGGCTCTGTAACAAGACAAAGGTATTTCTTATCAGATTACTCGATTAATTGATGGTGAAGGTGATAATGGTGTAAAAGTGTGAACTAACAGAGAAATATGATTTACTATGATTAGAAGATTCATTCTAGGTAAATGTATTTTATGGCTGCTATAACCCTTAATTTATGCTGACTTACAGAAGTGTTGCACCCACTTGTGTTGACCTCATGATTTTAACCTTCTCACAGCTTATTTTATCAGCCCATTTTGGACCTCTGTTGCTGATCCTTATTTAGCTCTCATCTCTAATCAATCATTCCAGAATTTTTTCAGTTAAAAATAAAACAAAAAAACAATACAGATCCCATCAGATAAATCTTTTTGCTGGGACATCTCTTCTCCAGATTCAGAGTGGACAGATGCGAGAACATTCCCCCAAGGTTTGGGCTTCTTAAAAAAAGGTGGAACATGAACTTTCTTTGGTTCAGAAATCACAGAGGAGAGAACAAAGAGACTTAACCACGAGGTGTGACGTCAGGAAGGGACAACCCCGCTCTCTGATCTGTTTACAAATACACCCCTCCGACCCCCCCACCCCCCACCCCTTTCCTCTCGGTGGTCCTCTGCCCTCCCATCCCCCTGTGAACTGAATAACCTCAATGTGGGGTTGCATACCCATGTCATTATTAACAAGCTTTGTCCCCGTCCTTTTCATCCCGAACAAAACAAAAACAAGAGTCAAATCTGCCAGGTCACTCATGGCAACATCCTGCATCACAAAGTCCATGAGGTTCACCAATTGAAAGGAAGTCTTCCAAACAGATTTATGGTTACTTTTTTTAAGGGTTAAACTGGATAGCAAAGGCTTATCTATTCTTCATGCTGGTCAAGTTTCCTAAAAACACAGCCAGCCACGAGTTTCAGTATAGCTGCCAAGAGAGATGATCTATTAAATAACACTCTGGCCTCCTGTGGGTTTTACCTGATGTTACTGTCCTACATAAAACATCTGACAACCTTTTTTTTAAAAGGAATCGTGTGCTTCTAATGTCTGCAATTTAAAACTCTTATTTTTCAATTAGTTGTGGCTTCATAAATGCCATTAAAAAATTACATAACACAAAAAAAGTCCAATAATAGTCTTTATATATATAACGTTTATATTCACACAGGGAACTCAGTTTGGATTCTACAAGTGTAAAAATGTGGGCCAATTATAACATTTAAAATTTTAAAAAGCCAGTCAGCTATGAAAATATTTCATTCCAAGAAAAAAAAATCTGATTTATAAAATATCTGAACTGGTTTAAAAGCTATCATTTCTTCATCACATTATTTTTCAACACTGAGTCCTGAGCCTGATGTTACTGCAAACCTAAGAAGTCAGAGGTCTTTGATTGCACAAGAGTAAACAGGATTCAACCCTGTTGACCCTGAAGTTGGCAGATTTAAAAACATCCTGGAGGAAGCCGAGAGTGAATTATACTTTCTTTTGTATTGCCCTAAGTATGACAAGTTAATAATAAAAATATTTTACAATATTTAATGTTTTTTTTGTGAACTGATGACAAAGAAATAACAGTGTCATAATTTTTGTATTTAGAAGTTCCTGCCTTTGTTTCTGAAGTTTGAAGAAAGAAAAAAAAAACAGTGACATGGTAAGTTATGATGGTACTTCCTTGTTATTGGTGTGTTTCAAGTCTATTGTCGTTTTACACACGACACAATAATGAAATAAAACCATTAATTTAGTCAGGGAAAAACTTATGTGAAACAAGACATCAGCCAGCCAGTGTAATCAATAAATGTCCTCTTATTTTGCTTTTTTTTGCTGGTAAAATTTCTGATACTGTTGCCCTCCTTATTATACAGAAAAAGCACTAAAACAAGCATGTTTTTAATCAACTACGTAAAATTACTTTGCAAGCAGAAAATCTACTGGTTGAAACTTTCCACATGCAAATACCTGCCAGCTTTTCTTTGTAAAATAGTAGAAATAAGTGAGCAGAAAGCCAGCAGAAACTTCTCCTATTGTGTCCATTCTTGTGGCTGGGTGGGGTGGGGGCAGGATGTAATAAGTGGGTGCAACCAATTGGCATCTAAACCTTTAAAGGAAAGTAGGCCAACGTTTTAACTCAGATTAGACAGATGGTGTTCACAGAAACAGCAGTCACTATCCAGTTAAGTGTTTGTGCACTTGGCTAATCCACAAACAACCCCCACCCCCACACAAACACCTACATCAGTCACAGAGATAATCAAATGTATTAATGTTGAGCAGGATGCCCTCAGTACACTGAGAGCATCGCCTCGAATGTGTGTTTTTAAAGGTGGCAGAGCCTCACTCACCATATCAAGATCCCTCTGGGTGGTCATGGCTCAGCAAGGAGGAAGGCCGTGGACGGGGAGCAGAAAGGACAGGACCGGTGTGCTTCAGCAGCTGGAGACGGGGCCAGAGCCCTGACACAAACACCAACACTGTGAAAAAACTGGCACCATAAAACTGCAACGCTCTCAAACTGTGAGACTAACGCTGCAGCTAATATGACAACACTATCGGTCAAAACTGCACATGATCAATTAGTTGCCTTGATTGTACAAACGCCGATCAACCAGGTTTTAACACACCGTGACTTAACTCATCAAAAATAAGAATCTTGGCTTGTCAGGCTACGGCGAGCTTCAAAGATTAATCCAACAGTTAACCTAACCTTAAGCTAGCGGGCTAAATCACGTTCAGGCATTACAGCTAATTAATTTACTAGAAGCTGAAGCTGTGTATCAGATGGGGGTGGAGTGTCTCGCCTGGAGACACCGACAACCACAGAGTTTCACCCAGATACATTTCGAAACAGAGACCTGCGAACGGAACAAGCCGCTGCTGCTATCGTTAGCATTAGCTGTTGTGTTAGTCCGATCTTCCTGTCCGTGGCTAGCTGCAGGCTAACGGCGTAAGGACGGTTTCCGTGCCGTCGGCCTCACCTGCATCTGATGAAAACGATGCAATTTTGCATTCAGTTGAATCGACAAGTCAGCGGGAAACGTTTTCCATGGGGAAATGATCGAGTGGAAAGGGATGGCGTTATAGTTGACTCTGGGTATCGGAGGCTAATGGACGGGAAGACGCCGGATGTCAACTGGTAGTAAACACAGAGAAGGACCGCAAAACCTTCTGGGAGTTGAAGTCTGAGCGCGTATGAGACAATATTCTGAATCAGAATCCTTTATTCATAGTGGGTTGTGGATGGCCTGGGTCCCCTGGGTCCTTCCCTATTTGCCTCTGGATCACAGGGGGCACGGTTGCAGTTTCTTGCCCTCATTATTGAGTACATTCCATGACAGAGGCGCATGAACACACATTACTGCAAACAGCAAAATTGTGTGTATGTGTGTATATTTATATGCATATGTATAACTATGTGAATGTGTGTATGTATGTATGTATGTATGTATATCTACTTTTCTTCGATTATTTTTTTCCTTTCTCCCCTTTTTTCCCCCTTTTTTCTCTCTATTTTTTTTATCCCTCTTTTTCTTACCCCTTCCTTATTGCCTGTCAGGCCTGGCATAAATAACTAAATTAAAAAAATAATAAAACATTTTGTTACAGACACTCACACAAGATATAAATATGAAAGCTAGATAATGTAAACTCTCTACAAAAATAAGTAAAAAAAAAAAATCTAATAAATAAATAAATAAGGCACGTAAAGTGAAATGTTAAATTTGAACTCTGTATTGAACTGGGAGCCAATGAAGTGATTTCATTTTTGGAGCAATATTTTAAGGACTCTGGACTCCAAAGCTGTTCTACTGATGATTTGGATAGTCCTGCAAATAGAGCATTACAGTCGTATAACCTGGTTGATATAAATGCATGGACCAATTTCTCAGAGTCAGTTTGAGGTAAGAATTTTCAACTTCTACATTTTTAAGTGGTAGCAGTAGTAGTTTATTAATATGGTTATCAAAACTGAGATCACTGTCCAAAAAAACCTCTGTGGTGCATCATGGCTGAACACACTCCTGTCCAGCACAAGATGGAGAGGGTGTGAAGGCTTGTCCTATACTGACTGTAACTTGGACAACATCATCCTTTCTAAAAACCTCTCACAGAGTTGAGCTCCTCACCCACAATGCTATTGGCCTCAGTTTGCTGCCCCAGCACACCACAGCATGGAGGATGACACTGGTCACCACAGGCTTGTAAAACATCCTGAGCATCATTTGGCAGATGTTAAAGGACCTCTATCATCTCAGGAAATACAGGAGAAAGGAAAGGGCTTTGGCCCTTTTTGTGAGAAGGCTTCTGTGTTTCTAACGAAGTCCAGAATACTGTCAGTGTGTAATCCTATACTGTCTCCTCAAATACCCCATGGTTGGAAACAGAGGTAACTTGTCTTCATCATGTAAGCAGCCAATTCCTTAGTCTTTGTCACTTTAAGCTGCAGATGACTTTGCTGGCACCACATGACAAACACAGTCCCGTTCTCTTCATCATTACTCTCTGATACATCACCCTACTCTAGAGTCATCAGAAAGCCACCACAGTAGTGCCTCCCACTGACAGCCAGGCACTCATCCTGCAACCAGCTGATGTCACTTGCACATTACTGAGGATCAATGTCTGGAAAGCAACTGATGACGTGCCTGGATGGGTACTCAGGGACGGTGCAGGGGAACTGTTTGGAGTTCTTACTGAAATCTTTAATCGATCCCTGTCACAGTGCACCGTGCCTCACTGCCTAAAGGTGTCCACCATAGTATGAGGGGCCGTTTAGGACATTATTCCTGAAACACTCTCACACACACTACTGAAATGCGCTCACACACACTACTGAAACGCCTTCCTGTTTAGCCAAAACGCCTTCCTGTTCACTCGAAACGCCTTCCTGTTTAGCCAAAACGCCCTCCTGTTCACTCGAAACGCTCTCACACACACTAGTGAAACGCTCTCACACACACTACTGAAACGTGCTCACACACACTACTGAAACGCTCTCACACACACTACTGAAACGCTCTCACACACACTACTGAAACGCGCTCACACACACTAGTGAAACGCTCTCACACACACTAGTGAAACGCTCTCACACACACTACTGAAACGCTCTCACACACTACTGAAACGCCTTCCTGTTTAGCCAAAACGCCTTCCTGTTTAGCCAAAACGCCCTCCTGTTTAGCCAAAACGCCCTCCTGTTCACTCGAAACGCCTTCCTGTTTAGCCAAAACGCCCTCCTGTTCACTCGAAACGCTCTCACACACACTACTGAAACGCTCTCAGACACACTACTAAAACGCTCTCAGACACACTACTGAAACGCTCTCACACACACTACTGAAACGCTCTCACACACACTACTGAAACGCTCTCACACACACTACTGAAACGCGCTCACACACACTACTGAAACGCCTTCCTGTTTAGCCAAAACGACTTTCGTGTGAACAGGAAGGTGTTTGGTGTGAACAGGAAGTCGTGTGAAGGAACAAAAACAGCACTTCAAAACATGGCTAACATCACGCTGATGTCTACTAATAGCCTACAAGCAGCCTAAGTGAACAATATATTTGCCTTGTGACCATCTAAACACTGTTGTGTGGCACCAACCTATTGCTGCGACTACAAATGTGGACATGCTTGACAGCTGCATCAGAAGAGAAGTGTGTGTCTGACAATACTGCTACTACAATGAAATTTCATCTAATCCTCATCATTTTTCACATACAGTGCCTTGCGAAAGTATTCGGCCCCCTTGAACTTTTCAACCTTTTGCCACATTTCAGGCTTCAAATATAAAGGTATAAAATTTTAATTTTTTGTGAAGAATCAACAACAAGTGGGACACAATCATGAAGTGGAATGAAATTTATTGGATGTGTCAAACTTTTTTAACAAATAAAAAACTGAAAAGTGGGGCGTGCAATATTATTTGGCCCCTTTACTTTCAGTGCAGCAAACTCAGTCCAGAAGTTCAGTGAGGATCTCTGAATGATCCAATGTTGTCCCAAATGACTGATGATGATAAATAGAATCCACCTGTGTGTAATCAAGTCTCCGTATAAATGCACCTGCTCTGTGATAGTCTCAGGGTTCTGTTCCAAGTGCAGAGAGCATCATGAAGACCAAGGAACACACCAGGCAGGTCCGAGATACTGTTGTGGAGAAATTTAAAGCCGGATTTGGATACAAAAAGATTTCCCAAGCTTTAAACATCTCAAGGAGCACTGTGCAAGCAATCATATTGAAATGGAAGGAGTATCAGACCACTGCAAATCTACCAAGACCCGGCTGTCCCTCTAAACTTTCATCTCAAACAAGGAGAAGACTGATCAGAGATGCAGACAAGAGGCCTATGATCACTCTGGATGAACTGCAGAGATCTACAGCTGAGGTGGGAGAGTCTGTCCATAGGACAACAATCAGTCGTACACTGCACAAATCTGGCCTTTATGGAAGAGTGGCAAGAAGAAAGCCATTTCTCAAAGATATCCATAAAAAGTCTCGTTTAAAGTTTTCCACAAGCCACCTGGGAGACACACCAAACATGTGGAAGAAGGTGCTCTGGTCAGATGAAACCAAAATCGAACTGTTTGGCCACAATGCAAAATGATATGTTTGGCGTAAAAGCAACACAGCTCATCACCCTGAACACACCATCCCCACTGCCAAACATGGTGGTGGCAGCATCATGGTTTGGGCCTGCTTTTCGTCAGCAGGGACAGGGAAGATGGTCAAAATTGATGGGAAGATGGATGGGGCCAAATACAGGACCATTCTGGAAGAAAACCTGTTGGAGTCTGCAAGAGACCTGAGACTGGGACGGAGATTTATCTTCCAACAAGACAGTGATCCAAAACATGAAGCCAAATCTACAATGGAATGGTTCACAAATAAACGTATCCAGGTGTTGGAATGGCCAAGTCAAAGTCCAGACCTGAATCCAATCGAGAATCTGTGGAAAGAGCTGCAGACTGCTGTTCACAAACGCTCTCCATCCAACCTCACTGAGCTCGAGCTGTTTTGCAAGGAAGAATGGGCGAGAATTTCAGTCTCTCGATGTGCAAAACTGATAGACATACCCGAAGAGACTTGCAGCTGTAATTGCAGCAAAAGGTGGTGCTACAACGTATTAACGCAAGGGGGCAGAATAATATTGCACGCCCCACTTTTCAGTTTTTTATTTGTTAAAAAAGTTTGACACATCCAATAAATTTCATTCCACTTCATGATTGTGTCCCACTTGTTGTTGATTCTTCACAAAAAATTCAAATTTTATATCTTTATGTTTGAAGCCTGAAATGTGGCAAAAGGTTGAAAAGTTCAAGGGGGCCGAATACTTTCGCAAGGCACTGTATGTGAAAAATGATGAGGATTAGATGAAATTTCATTGTAGTAGCGGTATTGTCAGACACACACTTCTCTTCTGATGCAGCTGTCAAGCATGTCCACATTTATAGTCGCAGCAATAGGTTGGTGCCACACAACAGTGTTTAGATGGTCACAAGGCAAATATATTGTAGACATCAGCGTGATGTTAGCCATGTTTTGAAGTGCTGTTTTTGTTCCTTCACACGACTTCCTGTTCACACCAAACACCTTCCTGTTCACACGAAAGTCGTTTTGGCTAAACAGGAAGGCGTTTCAGTAGTGTGTGTGAGAGCGTTTCAGTAGTGTGTGTGAGCGCGTTTCAGTAGTGTCTGTGAGAGCATTTCAGTAGTGTGTGAGAGCGCGTTTCAGTAGTGTGTGTGAGAGCTCGTTTCAGTAGTGTGTGTGAGAGCGTTTCAGTAGTGTGTGTGAGAGCTCGTTTCAGTAGTGTGTGTGAGAGCTCGTTTCAGTAGTGTGTGTGAGAGCGCGTTTCAGTAGTGTGTGTGAGAGCGCATTTCAGTAGTGTGTGTGAGAGCTCGTTTCAGTAGTGTGTGTGAGAGCTCGTTTCAGTAGTGTGTGTGAGAGCGCATTTCAGTAGTGTGTGTGAGAGCTCGTTTCAGTAGTGTGTGTGAGAGCTCGTTTCAGTAGTGTGTGTGAGAGCGCGTTTCAGGAATAATGTCCTAAACGGCCCCTCATACCATAGTGCCAGTCCTTAAGCACACTGCAGTCACTTGTCTCAATGACTATAGGCTGGTGGCTCTGACACCTGTCATCATGAAGTGCCCGAAAAGCTGGCACTGAGTCACATCAAGGCAGCTCTCCCACCCAGCCTGGACCCTCACCAGTATGTCTATAGGAAAAATAGATCAAGGGATGATGCTATCTGCACTGCACTGCACTGTGCAGTTCTGCTTTTAATACCATCCTCCCTGGCAGACTGTTTTCCAAGATGTTTAATCTTGGCCTCCAGTACAACACCTGCCGATGAATTCAGGACTTCCTCACAAACCGGCCACAGTCAATCAGGATGGGATCACTCCACTACACTGTATCTCAGCACTGGGGCCCCTCAGGGCTGTGTGCTGAGCCCCTTTCTCTTCTCTCTGTACACACATGACTATGTACCAGGCTACAACACCAATGCAATTATTAAATTTGTGGCTGACACCACAGTGGTAGGGCTGATCACTGACAGTGATGAGACCGCCTATAGAGAGGAGGTTCAGAGACCGACTGACTCATGTTCAGATAACAATCTGACACTGAACACCAAAAAGACAAAAGAACTGATCATCAACTTCAGGAAACAGCAAGAGGAACATCGACCACTTCTCATAAATGTGGACAGAGTAGAGCGAGTTCTTGGGCACACATATTTCTGAAGACCTTACATGGACAATAAACACAAACTCACTGGTCAAGAAAGCACAACAACTTTATTTCCTGAGATCACTTAGAAAATTTGGTCTGTCACAACATCACATGGTCACCTTTTATCGATGTACTATCAAGAATGTCCAGACATGGGATCCTCACATGGTACAGCAGCAGCTCTGCAGCAAACAAGAAGGCAATACAACAAGCCATAAAGTCTACTGAGCACATCATCAACCCATCTGGCCAACCTGAAAGACATTTACACCTCTCAATGCCTCTGGAAGGCAACAAGAATCACCAAAGACTCTCACCATTCAGCACACAAACTGTTTAATCTTCTCCCATCAGGGAGAAGATATAACCACAAGACTGCCAAACAGCTTCTATTCCAAGGTCATCACCATACTGAATGCTAATGCACAAACTGAACTCCAAAGTCTGAAATAATTAGTGCGTGTGTGTGTGGTGTTGGTAGGGGGGTGAATTAAGTACAAAATTTATTTTATTTTACTATTTACTATTTTGTGTGCACAAACTCCATTTTCTTTTAATTATTCTATTTCATTATATAGATAAATGTTTTAAAAACAATTTTGCAGACTCATCTACTGTACTTTACATCTTTGATTGTTTATTCTGAATCCAACCAACTGAGACAAAAAGTTTCAAAAATGTATCATAAACAGAAAGCAGTGTTGAATGTTGGAATCTTGATTCAAAGGTTTTTTGACTGCCTTTTGGTGCACCATTTCTTTCGCTGAGGACATGTTTCTGAGGGACAGCACATCCAGACATTTTTAAAGCTGTCAAGTCAATATTTTTAAAAGAAGGAACACCTGGTTCTTTGTTAGACCATTAAAATATGTTATTCACAGAAAAGTGTCAGTGGTAAAATAGAAATGGGCATCTTACTAACCAGTTGCCATACACACTATGATATGAGGTGACCTGTGATTGGAACCGACTAGGGTAGCCCCAAGCGGTTGGCAGAATGGACACTAGGTTATTGACTTCTGTGCTGTCATACACAACGCTGAAAGTAACCTACCACTGATTAACAAATAGACAGGCTCCCTCTGTGGGGTCTGGGGGGGTTTTCTGGCATTGGTCACATTCTGAGTCAGCTTCCTCTGATCAGTTCTGGGAGCGACTCAGAGCTGTGAGACTCCTGTCTGAAAAAAAAAACTGATGCCAAGCCATCTTTTTTTAATGTTTAGAACCTCAGGAAGTCTCTAACTACTTTACATAGACCAGCATGTTTGCTGCATTTTGGCTGTATGCCTATGACCTGCTCTGGTATCTTTTGAGGTCTGTTACTTTTTTCAAGAGTTTCTTCCTAGTTTTGGTATGTGTGTGCTGTACTGGGCAAAAGTCTTGAGTCACCTGTTATTTTCTTTATATTTTGCTAGGAAATGGGAACTACGCAATTTGTTGAAAATCTGCAAACATAAACAGAAATACAACATGTAAAGCAAAAACAGAGCTTGTATAAATCTTTTCGTTCAAAGTTTCTTTATTCTTTTTTAAATCAAAACAAAATGCAAATTACAATTTTTTTCCCAGATCCCAACCCAAATATACGATACGCTGTTACACCAAGATAACAGAAGACATACAATCAAGCCAAGCCAAGCCAATTTATTTATAGAGCACTTTAAAACAGCAAGCACTGACCAAAGTGCTGAACATGGAATAATAAAACAACAATACACAAAGGTAAAAGTCAACACCCAAAAGAAGAGCATCAATAAAATATAAAAATAAATAAGAGCATCAATAAAATATAAAAATAAACAGGAGCATCAATAAAATATAAAAATAAAAAATAAAATACACAATAAATAAATAAATACACAGCAATACAAACGTCTCAAGCTTGATTGAACGCCAGGCGAAAAAGGTGGGTCTTGAGAGAAGAAGAAGAGGCCTGTTTAATGTGCATAGGCACCAAGTTCCACAACCTGGAAGCTGCCACAGCGAAGGCTCTGTCCCCCCTGAGCCTCCGCTTAGTCCTCGGTACGACCAAAAGCAGTTGTCAGCAGATCTGAGCGAGCGGGAAGGGGAGTGTAGGCGCAGCAACTCCGCGAGATAGGGTGGTGCAAGGCCATTTAAGGACTTAAAAACAAATAAAAAATTTTTTAAATGAACTCTAAAATAAACAGGAAGCCAGTGCAGAGAAGATACAAAGAATTACAGTAATCCAGCCTGGTTGTTACAAAGGCGTGGATCACTGTATTAAAGTGATCTTTTGACAAGATATTTTTTATCTTGGCGAGCTGTGTCAGGTGAAAGAAACTAGCTTTTACCACAGCATTAATCTGACCCTCCAACTTAAGGTTTTCATCCATTTTAACATTTAAATGTTATGGTCCACTGTGTCAAAAGCAGCCGTTAGATCTAAAAGAAGTAAAATCACACAGTCTCCTGCATCTGTAGTTAGGAAAGTGTTATTAAACACCCTTAGCAAAGCAGACTCAGTGCTATGGAGAGGCTTAAAACCAGACTGAAAAGTTTCAAGGATATCATTTTCATCTAAAAAAGCTTTCAGTTGGCTATAAATGACTTTTTCCAAAATTTTTGTAAGAAAGGGGAGCCTAGAAATTGGCCTAAAATTTGGCAAGAGTGGAATCTAATTCAGGTTTTTTAATCAATGGCAACACTGTTGCATGTTTAAATGATTCAGGAACCACCCCAGTGGACAGGCTGCTGTTAATAAGAGCAAAAACAGCAGGGCCTAATACTGGAAAAAACCTCTTTAAAAAAAAATCAAGGTGGGATGACATCAATCGGGGAGCCTAAGGGCTTTAAGAGGCTGACAATCTCAGATAAAGAAGAAAGAGTGATCGGCGCAAACTAGTGCAAAGCAGAAGCAGAGCAGGGAACAGAAACTGAGGGGACACAAACAAGAGGTGATATGAGAGCCCTAACATTTTCTACTTTTGCCACAAAGAAATCACGAAATTTCTCACAAGCCTCAGTTGAAGGCTCAATGGCAGTAGATTGAGGGGCATTCAAAACAGTATTTATAGTATCAAACAAAAAGTATACACAAGTAATGAATGTATCTTTAACAAAAAGAAGGGCAAATAATCAGATAACTATACAAATAACATATTTCATCTGTTTTTATAATATAAATTAAAATAAGGAAGGGCTCTATAAATCAGAAATATCTAGAGGGACCATCTTTTCACCTGACTTAGAATTGGTTGCCATGTAATTTAAAAATTATGTTCACACCCTCTCTAACACATGAAGCAAAGTTTTGGGGAAATTTATATTTCCATTTAAGTAGTATAAGTCTCTTTGCAAAGTGGGTGGCAAATGCTATCATGTTTTTGCTATGCAAGTTGAGACTGAGTTCTGGTGGTACTACTCCAAACATTCCTATAATAGCAAGGGGTTCTTCAATTAATCCTAATATATCAGAAAAAACTTTGAAGAAATCTCAAAGTTTTGGGCAAAGCCAAAACATACGAGATAAAGTGGCCACAATGATCACAGCTGGGGTCGATGTTTGGTGTAACTCAGTTTCACTTTGGACCAATGTAACCTGTGGATAATCTTAAATTGTTTAACTTTTTGCTTTAGACAAATTGAAGAAGAGTGCATCTTTTCTTTTGAAATTCTATGTTATTCTTTTCTATTGCTAATTTCCATGTCCTCAGGAAGTTGTAAGTTTAAATCCTCTCCCATTATTTTTAACTGTACCAGCGGTTTATTATTATGAGAATTGAGCAGACTTTAAATTATACCAGTTGACGCTTTACAGTGGGGGTTGAGCCTTAAAACAGAATTAAGAAGAATGCTAGGTGATAAGGATGGGAAATGAGAATTAGGAAGTTTATGTTTTAATCTCAACTGTTCGAAAGATACACATTTTTAATTGATATACAAATCCTTTAAAAAGGACCAGTCCAGTCTTGGCCCAGGAGTTAAAAGATGTATCTACAAAGGGAGGCTTAAACATGTTATTTTTTGCTATGGGGGCATTCAGTGATAGATTGTTCAACAAGAAGGATCTTCTGTATTGTGACCACACTTTTAACTTTAGAGGGGAAAGTCAGTGGGATCTGTTTAGGGTTGATAGGCATAAGCTCACTTGTATGTACACTAATTTCTAACCTGATATTTTACCAAATACAGTAATAATCTTAATACTTGTGGCAAGATGTTTAATGGTTCAGATAAATACAAAAGCATGTCATCTGTGTAAAGAGACACTTTATGTTCTAAGTTCTTTCTTAGTACACCTTTAATTAAGGCTTCTTCACACAGAGTGATGCTAGCGGCTCAATTGCCAGGGCAAACAACAGGGAGGATAAGAGGCAGCCCTGCCTCACCCCTTGATCAAGTGAAAAATGACAGATTATTATTTGTATGGATCAATTTAGGTTGACCTTTGTACTTTGCCCAGCAACAACACCACAACCCCTCCCTTCTCTGAGCTGATCCAATCAAAATTCATGGCAAAGATTTAAGACAAATGGTGAAAAATTAGGCCCACATGACAACAGCTGTGTTTCAACATCATAATTAATTCATGTTGTTCCAGGAGCATCACTGAAACAGACCAGTGAGCTTGTTGTGATCCCATAGCTTTGCAAGGACAGCAGTGTTAGAAGTTTTCTGACAGAATTCACTGTTAGCTTATTTTTAGCTCTGCTGTCAACAGACGACAGTCAGCGCAGCTTATTCGATACCCAGCATCCATCAACTTTTTGCTAAATTCGATACTCTGTGGTCATTTATATTTGAAATCTTCTGAAACTTGGCACAAATTCTCTTTAGGTAAGGCTGTAGAAAACAGGGGAAACAGATTTTCAGTTTTTGATTTTTTTGATATATTTTTTTCAATTTTCAAAGTATCAGCTCAGTGATGTCTGACCTGCAGCCAAATTAGTTTTCATTCCAATATATCACATATTGCACAAGTAAAACATTTGACAGCGGAGCTCTGTAGGCCAACTGGTCTCTTGTTTTTAATATTTTTCAGTTACAGTTTGGGCAGGTTTAGGCAACAGAAAATTAGATTTAGGCTAGTTTGATAAAGCTTTGGGTTAAAATAAACACTTTCACGGATAAAAACCATGTGTTAGTACAGTTTTCTCCAGTGTCGCATAATGTCATAAAAATGTGATTGTCATTTTCAATGATGGTCCTGGAACAACAAAATTAGTATTTAATAATTAGTAATCAATATAAAATATAGAATATGTAAAAGACTGCAGAGAGACAATTCAGTCTTTATGGACCTTTTGCTGTAACTGGAACCCAAAGAGAAACATTGAGATGAACCAAAAACTAACTTAATATTTCACCTTGGAGAAAAGTTGGGCCAACTTTGAGCCAAGAAAAATGAATACATTCAGCTAACTTAAAAGTCTGAATTATAAAATTCTCTCAACTTATTTATTACTGTGTATATGCTGTGTCAACTAAATGGCAATGTAATCTGCAGCAGTAGTTGCTGCTGTAGTTATCTGTCAACCACCCGACTTATTACTTGCACTGCTTTGCCATGGTCCATATCAGAGAGTTTATTGGGAAAGATAAAGCACCTCCTAGTGGATTTAGTACAGGCCAAAGGGAGACCCTCCCTAAATATGTGAAAAAGTAAGACAGTAAAAAAAATTAAATAATTAACACACAATTATAGGTTGGTGTAAGGCTCCCAACCCCAGACACCAAATAACATGATGACTACTAACTTGTAATTATTGCAGGGTCTTTACCTTACAATATAAAGCATCTTGAGGTGACTGTTCGTTGTGATTTGGCGCTATGTAAATAAACTTGTACTGAATATTAATCCCACTGCAAAAACATCCACATAGTATGTGCTTGTAGGAGGACATACCAAACTCACAGAATGCACTATTTTTTAGAATTCAGCTGGTTATTTTATTGTTTAACTTTTTAACTCAAAGAATAATTTTTAAAACAAGAAAATGAAGAACTTAATAGAATTATGTAGGCCAGGGCCTGGTTGCATTTACTCCCATGAGGATAATAATACCTTCTGTTGTCCCAGCATTGATAATCACTGTGTTTATATAATTATGTTAAGTTACTCATCAAATGGAGGTTACAAAAGGGGAAGAAAAGACAGGGGAGAGGTTCTGCAAAATATTTCAAGGAATTCTTAAGTTCATTCTGGGACACAGTGGTCTTATTTAAGTATCTTTGTGTTGATGTTGTTTTGACTCTACATAGAGTTTGTACAATTCTAATGAGCATGTTTGAAAATTCAGTACTTGGTACTGAAAGTCAGTATTGGCATTTATTTTTCAACACAGTCTGAACTCTCTTAGGCAGCTTTCTTGTCATTTGTTTAAGTAGTCTTCAGGAATACAAGAATAATCTTCTTGTAGAGCATTCAAAACTCTTCTTTGGATGTTAGATCCCTTTTGTTCTCTGTCAAGATGATCCCACACTGCTTCAATAATATTGAGGTCCGGGCTCTGGAGAGGCCAATCCATGAGCACTGTGTGTTTTTCTATCCAGGTGTGCCAGGTGTATTTGGGATCATTGTCATGCTAAAAAATGAAGCTGTTGCGAATCAGATGATTTCCAGATCGGATTGCAGGGTGGATTAAATGCATTTCTCAGGTCCTGTGTTAGGTCTTTGATTTTATTTTCCTGTTTCTTAAGGACATGACTTTCAGATACTTTTCAACTGCTGTAGATAGTTTTATAGGCCAGCCACTTTTTCTTTCGTCCTTCTCTTGTCCAGTTTCTAAAAATTTTTTGAGGACACACTGCACACCATGTCAAGATACAGTGGTTCACAAAAGTTTGGGCACCCCTAATAATTTTCATGATTTTCCTTTATAAATCATTGGTTGTTCGGATCAGCAATTTCAGTTAAATATATCATATAGCAGACGAACACAGTGATATTTGAGAAGTGAAATGAAGTCTATAGGATTTACAGAAGGTGTGCAATAATTATTGAAACAAAATTAGGCAGGTGCATAAGTTTGGGCACCCTTGTCATTTTATTGATTTGAATACCTTTAGCACTAATTATTGGAACACAAAATTTGTTTTGTAAGCTCATTGACCCTTGACCTACATACACAGGTGAATCCAATTATGAGAAAGGGTTAAGGTAGCCAATTGCAAGTGTTTCTCCTCTTTGCATCTTCTCTGAAGAGTGCAACATGGGAGCCTCAAAACAACTCTCAAATGACCTGAAAACAAAGATTGTTCAGCATCATGGTTTAGGGGAAGGATACAAAAAGCTCTCTCAGAGATTTCAGCTGTCAGTTTCCACTGTGAGGAACATAGTGAGGAAATGGAAGACCACAGGCACAGTTCTAGTTAAGGCCCGAAGTGGCAGGCCAAGAAAAATCTCAGACAGGCAGAGGCGAAGGATGATGAGAACAGTCATAGTCAACCCACAGACCAGCTCCAAAGACCTACAACATCATCTTGCTGCAGATGGTGTCACTGTGCATCGTTCAACTATTCAGCGCACTTTGCACAAGGAGAGGCTGTATGGGAGAGTAATGCAGAAGAAGCCTTTTCTGCGCACACGCCACAAACAGAGTCACTTGAGGTATGCTAAAGCACATTTGGACAAGCAGCTTCATTTTGGAATAAGGTGCTGTGGAACTAAACTAAAACAGAGTTATTTGGACATAACAAGGGCCGTCATGCATGGCAGAAAAAGAACACAGCATTCCAAGACTAACACTTGCTACCCACAGTAAAATTTGGTGGTGGTTCCATCATGCTGTGGGGCTGTGTGGCCAGTGAAGGTACTGGGAATCTTGTTAAAGTTGAGGGTCGCATGGATTCCAGTCAATATCAGCAGATTCATGAGAACAATGTTCAAGAATCTGTGACAAAGTTGAAGTTGTGCCGGGGCTGGATACTTCAACAAGATAACGACCCTACACACTGCTCAAAATCTACTAATGCATTCATGCAGAGGATCAATTACAATGCTCTGGAATGGCCATCTCAGTCCCCAGACCTGAATATTATTGAAAATCTGTGGTGTGATTTAAAGCGGGCTGTCCATGCTCAGAAACCATCAAACCTGACTGAACTGGAGATGTTTTATAAAGAGGAATGGTCCAAAATACCTTTAACCAGAATCCAGACTCTCATTGGAAGCTATAAGAAGTGTTTAGAGGCTGTTATTTCTGCAAAAGCAGGAACTACTAAATATTGATGTAATTTTTGTAACTTTTTCTCTCTTGCTCTCAGCGGAGGTGGACACATTTTTCTTCTTTCCCTAACCCTTCCTTAACTACCCCGCTTTGCTGCTTCACTGCTTTAGAGCCTCTCTTCACACATCTTCCGAACTGGAAATTATAATTATAGATCTGGTCAGCTGGTCTCTCAACACTATTGATTGATCAAATTTTCACCATGAGGACATTGGGGAAAGGAGAACCTTCTCTCCTATTGTCCAATTGACATACCCGGCTGGCTACGTTGGATTCCTGTGGAGGGTGGAAAATGACCTGTCTGGCTGTACTGTGGATTGAGGATGTGGCACATATATTTGGCTTATTGATACTAGGATTCCTCCTGATTGGACTTGGGGATACCTGGCTTATTGTAAAATTCAGGAAGTCTGGGCAGTCGTTTGGGCCTTGGTAAGGCTGCCTGTGACTGGAATGCAGAGCAGTACAAACTCAAACTCAGACTCAGTATATCTGGAGCTGAATCGGAAGGGATTAGATCTTGAAGACGTATCTGTTTCTGTACGGCGAGGAACAAACCAAGAAAATTCAGATGATTGGATTTTTTGCTATTAAGAGGTGCCAGAAAGACTAAAGGCTGTCAGCAAATTAATCAGTACAGTCTGTACCAAAATAATTGTAGAATCTGAAATTTGGCTCCCTGACAGCCTTGGATTGCCAGTTATCTGGATGTTTTGTAAATAGATGCTCTACGCCCCTGCTGTCCCATCTTCTGACCTGTGTCTTTTTCAACCTCATACTGTGCCCCCATTACATGGCAAAATGTGAGATGATTTTTCTCCTCACCTATCCCATTGTGTTTGCTTTGTTTCCCTCTTCTTAAATGGCAGAGCCTGTGACGGCAGCAAGGCCGTGTAACACTTATCTCTTGTTTGTCTTTGTCTTTTGATGGGTGCTCTTTATATGTTTGACATGTAACAACAATAATTTGGTCCTAATTGATTCTAAATTCTAAATTTATGTACAGCACTTTGTTCAACTTTTCTTGTGTTAAATGTGCTATATAAATAAATGTGACTTGATTTGACTTTTTCTGTTGGGGTGCCCAAACTTATGCACCTGCTTAATTTTGTTTAAATAATTATTGCACACTTTCTGTAAATCCTATAAACTTCATTTCTTTTCTCAAATATCACTGTGTTCGTCTGCTATATGATACATTTAACTGAAATTGCTGATCCGAACAACCAATGATTTATAAAGGAAAATCATGAACATTATCAGTGGTGCCCAAAGTTTTCATACCACTATGCCAAGTTTGCAGTTACTAGCTGTTTGGGAATCACCTTGTTGATAGAAAAATACTCTTATTTTATGCCTGTAAACTGTGTTATCTTTGGCATTTTTTTATATACCCCTTGAAAGATGGAACATATTATGTGATCACCTTTTTCTTCCTGCTCTCGACGGAGACGGTCGCATCTTTCTCTCTCTCCTGCCCTCCCCTCCTAACCTGCTTTGCTAAATGGTGCCTCTGTTACACATCGATCGAATAAGAAACAACATGGATCTGGCAAACTGGGCCCTAAACACCATGGATCATATTTTCTCCACTATGAGAGCAGGGAAAGGGGAGCCCGCATTTCCTAGTGGAACAGATACGTCCTGGATTTTTGGGGCATGTGGAGACCTATGTGTCTTTCGGCGTTATCGGTTGAGGATGTGGAAGACGTATACATATTCGGCTTTTTGATAATGGGATCTCTTCTGTCTGGGCTTGGAGGATACCTGATTTACTGGGAAATTAAGAAAATCTGGGCAGCAGTAAGGTGTCTGCCGAGTCAGCAGAACCAGATGGATGGGCTGTGCAGAGCCTTTCAGACTCAGACTCAGAGCCTGCTGGACCTGAGCTGCAAGCTGGATGCATAGTCCAGCTGTGAACGTGCTCGCAGGCGAAAGGGATCAGATCTGGAGATAACGTATGGGTCTGCACAGCACGGACGGTAATCGAACAATTTGGAATAGTGGATTTACTGAATCAGTTCCCCAGTGAAACTGAAGGCTGTTGAAAAAATAACAAGCAGCCTGTTCCAAAACAACATCGGCATTATCAGGAATTCAGCTCCCTGGCTGGCCTTGAGACTGGTAAACATATCTCTCTGGGTCAATGTGTACGAGACGCTCTTCCTCCCAGCCCTATTTGTGATTTGTGTGAGCTGGATCTGGCGTACCAGACCTGCTGACATCCATCATTATCAGCGAACTGTTTTGGCTAGGAGCCAGGATCTGGCTCCATAATGCCCTGACCCTCTCGTCTCCGTTGCCCCCCCACTCAACCATATTGCTATCCCAGCTTTAAATGTGTGATATGCTTAGCTAAGGTGTTTTTTTTTTTGGACCCTGGTACGGTGCTCATGAGCACAGAACCAGATGAATTTTTTTAACCTAACTACCCTGTTGTGTGTTTGTTTTCTCTCTCTTCTTAAAGGTAGCTCTGCATAAAGGCTGCATGACCTCAGACACCTGTCTTCCCTGTTTGTTTGTTGTTGGTTGTATTTCTTGGATGGGTGTTCTGGAACGTAATTTCAGTGTATGTATTGACGTATATTGACAATAAATTTTTCTTGATTCTTGATTCAATGGTAGGCATCCAGGCGGTGTCCATTGAAGTGTCCATTCAATAACTCGAGACCCATTCAGCCTACACTTACCAAACTTCATGGGTAGATAGCTTATGACCAAACCAAGGTTGGGGTTGTATATGGGGTCATTGGGTCAAGGTCAAAGATTAAGGTCAAATGGCTAAATCTTTGTTTTTTATAAAGTTTTTTCATGTCCACTTCACATACTATATTATCAATAGTATTTGCTCATCTGCCTCCAAACGCATATGAACTTGAGTGACATCCCATGTTTAATATGTCGTCAGCCCACCTTTTGCAGCTATAACAGCTTCAACTCTTCTGGGAAGGCTGTCCACAAGGTTTAGGGGTGTGTTTATGGAAATTTTTGACCATTCTTCCAGACACGCAAATTTACACTTGGCACAGTGCAGTCAGTACTGTTCTCTTGGCAGCCGCAAAACCCAGACTCGTCCATTGGATTGCCAGATGGAGATTTGTCTGACAATCCAAGCGTGATTTGTCACTCCAGAGAACATATCTCCACTGCTCAGTGCAGCTTTTGATACTGTTGACCATAACATTTTATTACAGAGATTAGAGCATGCCATAGATATTAAAGGTACTGCACTGAAGTGGTTTGAATCATATTTATCTAATAGACTCCAATTTGTTCATGTAAATGGGGAGTCGTCTTCACGCACTAAGGTTAATTATGGAGTTCCACAGGGTTCTGTGCTAGGTCCAATTTTATTTACATTGTACATGTTTCCCTTAGGCAGTATTATTAGAAAGCATTGCATCAATTTTCATTGTTATGCAGATGATACTCAGCTTTATCTATCCATGAAGCCAGATGATACACATCAATTAGTTAAACTGCAGGAATGTCTTAAAGACATAAAGGTCTTGATGACCTCTAATTTCCTGCTTCTAAATTCAGATAAAACTGAAGTTCTTGTACTCGGCCCCACAAATCTTAGAAACATGGTGTCAAACCATATACTTACTCTGGATGGCATTACTTTGGCCTCCAGTAACACTGTGAGAAATCTTGGAGTCATTTTTGACCAGGATATGTGCTCCACACCGCAACTCTCCCGGATGCGGGGAAAACAGTAAAGGTGAACTCATCAGAGAACAATACATGTTTCACATTGTCCACAGCCCAAGATTGGTGCTCCTTGCACAATTGAAACCGACGTTTGACATTGGCATGAGTGACCAAAGGTTTGGCTATAGCAGCCCGGCCGTGTATATTGACTCTGTGGAGCTCCCGACGGACAGTTTTGGTGGAAACAGGAGAGTTGAGGTGCACATTTAATTCTGCCGTGATTTGGGCTGCCGTGGTTTTATGTTTTTTGGATACAATACGTGTTAGCACCCGAACATCCCTTTCAGACAGATTCCTCTTGCATCCACAGTTAATCCTGTTGGATGTGGTTCGTCCTTCTTGGTGGTATGCTGACATTACCCTGGATACCGTTGCTCTTGATACATCACAAAGACTTGCTGTCTTGGTCACAGATGCGCCAGCAAGACGTGCACCAACAATTTGTCCTCTTTTGAACTCTGGTATGTCACCCATAATGTTGTGTGCATTGCAATATTTTGAGCAAAACTGTGCTCTTACCCTGCTAATTGAACCTTCACACTCTGCTCTTACTGGTGCAATGTGCAATTAATGAAGATTGGCCACCAGGCTGGTGCAATTTAGCCATGAACCCTTCCACACTAAAATGACAGGTGTTTCAGTTTCATTGTCCAACCCCTGTATGTAGGACCACTTTTTTACATTTGCACAATATTTATAAAATTAGAAACATCCTTTCTCAGACTGATGCTGAAAAGTTAACCCATGCATTTATTACTTCTAGGCTGGACTACTGTAATTCATTATTATCAGGCTGTCCTAAAAGCTCCCTGAAAAGCCTTCAGCTAATCCAAAATGCTGCAGCTAGAGTACTGACAGGGACTAGAAAGAGAGAGCATATTTCTCCCACATTGGCTTCTCTTCATTGGCTCCCTGTTAAATCTAGAGTAGAATTTAAAATCATTCTCCTAACATACAAGGTCTTGTTTAATCAGGCCCCATCTTATCTCAAAGACCTCATAGTTCCATATCACCCCAATAGAGCACTTCGTTCTCAGACTGCTGGCTTATTTGTGGTTCCTAGGATACTTAAAAGTAGAATGGGAGGCAGAGCCTTCAGCTTTCAGGCCCCTCTTCTGTGGAACCAGCTCCCAGCTTGGATTCGGGAGACAGACACCCTCTCTATTTTCAAGATTAGGCTTAAAACTTTCCTTTTTAATCAAGCTTATAGTTAGGGCTGGATCAGATGACCCTGAACCACCCCTTAGTTATGCTGCTACAGGCCTAGGCTGCTGAGGGGGGTCCCATAATGCACTGTTTCTTCTCATTCACCTTTATTTACTTCTTTATACTTCACTCTGTATTTAATCATTATTATTAATCTCTGGCTCTCTTCCACAGCATGTCTTTTGTCCTGTCTCTCTCCCCTCAGCCCCAAGCGGTCACAGCAGATGACTGCCCCTCCCTGAGCCTGGTTCTGCTGGAGGTTTCTTCCTGTTAAAAGGGAGTTTTTCTTTCCCACCGTCACCAAGTGCTTGCTCATAGGGGGTAATTTTGACTGTTGGGTTTTCTCTGTGTTATTGTAGGGTCTTTACCCACAATACAAAGCATCTTGAGGCGACTGTTTGTTGTGATTTGGCGCTATATAAATAAAATTGAATTGAATTGAAGTGAATTGCTCTAAAGTCCAGTGGCAATGTGCTTCACACCGAGGTTTGTAGCAACTGACTCTGCAGAAAGTTGGTGACCTCTGTTTACTATGCGCCTCAGCATCTGCTAACCCTGCTCTGTGATTTTACATGGCCTACCACTTTGTTATAAAACCACTAACAGTTGACTGTGGAATATTTAATAACAAGGAAATTTCATGACTGGACTTGTTGCACAGGTGGCATCCTATCACTGTACCATACTGGAATTCACTGAGCTTCTGAGAGCGACCCATTTTTTCACAAAGGTTTGTAGAAGCAGTATACATGCCTAGGTGCTTGTTTTAATACACCTGTGGCCATGGAAGAGATTAGAACACCTGAATTCAATTATTTGGATGGGTGTTTGAATACTTTTGGCAATATAGTATATCTAAGAAATAATTTTGAAGGATTTTGATGAAACCTTGCATTATTATTCTCCATCTGAGGACATTATGCAGAGAGCAACTCCTGGAGATCAAGGTCAAAATATAAGGTCACATAATTATTAAGGCAGTTAGTAACAAAGTGCCTAAAGATACAATTTAAAAATGGTTCTTTGCTAAGAATCAGGAGGAAGTCTGGTTCATTGGAATCAAAATATAAAGAAAAGAGGGGTGGCTCGAGACTTTTGCACAGCATTACTGACGACATGCATCTATTTTCTTCAGCTTATTATTATTTGTTTTCCTTCTTCCTTATTTCATTTGACCAGGTCAGAACACGGTTAACATGGTCACTCACACAGCTTTGAACGTGGAACACACCCACATCCTAATATCATCGTCTGTCCTGATTATCCCCAATTTGTCTTGTTTCAGTATGATGCATGTCCGTGTCCTGTCCTATTGTTGACCTAGTTTTGTAAATAAAGTAAAAAAATACACAAAACAAAACTATGTTCAACCACAGGATCCATGATATTAATACAGTTGCATTAAGCAAGCATATTTAGAGCAGTGTTAGAAAAAGCTACTGAAAAACTGTGACTATGTATCTATGATAAGAAATTTTGACACAATATAATACAAAACAAGCACTTTCCAGCAAAAAATGGCACTCAGTTCAGTTTATTACTGAACTATTCCATTTACTACTACAGTTTATAGCACTGCCCAGAATGACTTCATTGTAAGTAACCAGACTATCTGTAGTCTACAATCACAGACCACACTCAGCGTCTGGCACCAAAACAAAACTTGACTCAGTGTTAATATTTGAAGAAGAAAACTGTGGTTTCTGTTATCTGCCGATCTGCTGGCTGAGATGTCTCCAATATTATTTCTGTGGTCACAAAACACCCAGGAACCCAGTTTTCAAGGTCTTCTAGTAACATGAAAATCTCTATTTAAAAAAAAACTACAGTATATCTGTGATCTTTATTGATCTTTATTGATAGACTGAGGGTTTTACTTTTTAAAAAAAGCTTAAACGTGAAGAAAACCTGCTTTAAACTGCAGTGAAATATATCAGTTTGTAAATCTTTTAGATTCTTTTTTATATGTATGCATAAATATGACCCAAAGCATCCTGAGACTTACTACTTACTTAAGTTTTTTTGGGTGGGAAATGATACAATATTACAAAACTGAAGGGCAAAAGTTTGTGAATCTCTCAGATTGACAGTCAGTTTAAATGTGAAATTATTATAAATAGGAGTGTTGAGTTGTCTGATCTTCACAACATGGAGATCAGCATGAACAAAGAAGATCTTCGAGGACTTTAGGAAAAGTTATTGATGCTCATCAGGCTCAGAAAAGTCACAAAGCTGTTGCTGAAGAGCTTGGACCCTACTAATCCAAATCACTGGTCTTAAACACCTGAAATGAAGGCAGCTGGATGTCTTTCTGGTTTGTAAAGATATTTCACCTCTCATTCATAACACTTCTTCAGTTCTAAAAACTTAAGGAGGATCCCAGGTATTTAACCCATAGTGGGGTTGTCCCCTTGGAGGTGGTTCTGAGGATTGGTGAGCCACCCTCATGTGAGTCATTAAGAGTCACATGAATCAAAGTATGAACCAAGGCATTGATTCATTTTTTTTTCTATCACCAACTCTGAGCATCAACATTGTGGGATATATCAGAGTTCTGGAGCAAAACTGCATTAATTTAACATCAATGGCAATGTTTAATTTGCCGCTCCATATGGCGTTATCAGTTGAACTCGTATAAACTGACTTCAGAACAATTAACAGTTGGCAGTCGAGGAAGGGTGTTCAGACAAAATGCACTTGGAGCTTTTAATAGACTGTGAAACTTCCTGCTCAACTAGGATATCAAATTTTAGGCTTGCATAATACTCAGTGTGGCAGTGGACCAAGCAATTAAAACAGAAGGGATAAAATAAGACTGTGATATAGGGAGCTTTTTCCAACCCCTCTCCTGTGCATGCTCATGATCTTTCTGCTACTTTCAGCTTTTTGTTTTAAGTCCCCATTTAGGCCTTAACTTCTAAAAACTGAATTACAACTGATTTATAAGAATTTGTTTAATTTAAAGCAAATTAAAACAGATCACAAACACTCATCCAGAGTCTGGTTTCTGGGTTAAAGGGTGCAAAAACCAGGCACAGAAAGAGCTAATCGACATGTTGATTGCACATGTTGATCCTGCAGCATGTGCATTTACAGAGGGTTAGTCATAGCAGAGCGGCAGACAAACTTTGTCTGCACCTGGCTGTCAGACACTTGGAGCCACTGAAGCATTTTATACAGGAAGCCTTTTACCAGCCTCTTCTGAGTCATGACTCAGCTAATGAGGAAGGGCGCAGGATTTAAAGACAAACATTAAAACTGGAGATTAAGTGCAGTATCGGTGGGGTGTGTTACTTTTCATCACAATGAGCAGGAAGCCACACAAGTATTCAAAATGAGAAAGGATTACCACAAAAAAAAAAAGGTATGTGGAGGTGAAAGCATGAACCATTCAGATACAGATCAGGTGGGCTAATGTACCTGCCTTTAATGAACAATGGTGGACTAAGCTAAGCTTTTTCTCACTTCCTAATTTACATGTCCTTTCAGAGCTCATTACTCTCCTGTTACACAAAGGCCAAAACACAGAAAACACCATCTGAGAGGCATGCTGGTCTAATAGTCAAGTCTTATTAAAAAATAATGCTTCTGTATCTATATTCATTATGTATAGTCACTTTAGGAGTCAGAATGGTGACACATTAAAGGAAAAACCACCATGTAGTGTCTTTGGAATTCTGCTAAAAATTATGCAACGCTATGTTTTAAAAGGTATTCCTTCATTTTGTGATTTGGATCCATAATATTTTCTGGTGTTCAGTTGGGTTGAGGTCTGATCACTGTGAAGGCTGCAGTATAGTAACCCCTTGTGCCCTATGGATGGGGATATCCTGGAAGAGACCACTAGGGATAGAAATGTTTCACCAAAGGATAAAGAACAACTTTGGCCCTTCCTTCAATAAAGATGCCACATGTCCTCTTTACTTTTGGCAGTTCCTTTATTTCCTTAGGGGGTCCCCACGTGTTTGATGTGGCACAGACTTTATGCCGGATACCCTTCCTGACACAACCCTCCCATTTATCCGGGCAGTACAAGGAGTACTCTGGCTTGTGACCCCCCTAAGGCTGGGGATGTGTTTTCGCCCAGTCTCAATCTGGGGATCTTTTGCATGGAAGGCCAATAACTCAACCGCTATACCACGGAGCCACTACATTTATACATGTCCTTATTCTGTTGTATTCAGTTAGTAAACCCTCATGCCCTATGGACCGGGACATCCTGGAAGAGACCACTTGTGATAGAAATGTTTCACCAAAGGATAAAGAACAACTTTGGCCCTTCCTTCTATAAAGATGCAAATGTCCTCTTTGTTTTTGACAGTTCTCTTGTTTCCTCAGGGGTCCCCACGTGTTTGATGTGGCACAGAATTTACGCTGGATACCTTGTCTGACACAACCCTCCCATTTATCCGGGCACTACAGGGAGTACTCTGGTTTGTGACCCCCCTAGGCTGGGTTTGTGTCTTCTCCCAGTCTCAAACTGGGGATCTTTTACATGTAAGTCCAGTAACTCAACTGCTACACCATGGAGCCACTACATGTATACATGTCCTTATTCTGTTCTTGGCAGTTTTTTTTTTTTTACATGCTCATGGTTGTAATTTATTTAAGTTTTTGCTCATTGAGGTCCTGTATTTTGTGTTACTTTATTTTCTATTGAATTTAGGTTTGTTTTTGTTTTTTTAACCTGAGCTTTTTTGTTATCCTACTCTACATTTTTTAAGCTACATTCTTATAGGCTGTGTTTAATATTTTGGGAGCTGTAACACAGGGATTCCCCACCTTTTGGCTAAATAAAGTATATGATAACGTCATAATATTTACAGAATAGCACACATACAAAATAATCAATAATTTCAACTCACATGCAAATTTATTTGTATTTTCTTAGATTTCACCCACACACTGTATTATGAAACAGTATGTGGGTCCAGCTCATTGAAGACCTGAAGAAGGCTATGAGAGCAGAGTTCCGTGACTAAAGCATTAATCTAATGAAGGAAAACTGGATTACCAACCGTGATCCGAGGGTTACTGAGCACACAGAGCATAGGGTGTCCTGGTGGTTAAAACGCACACCTGTAGCATGCTGGGATCATCTAGTTAAAGACCTCTCGGTACAAATGTTCAACAGGCTCAAGTCTGGTTTTTCCTCTCTTAAATAATTAGACATATACCCTACAATAATCATAGAGAACACTGTGCCTCAGTGGAAAAGATAAGATAGCCTGTATTAGTCCCACAGTTAGTTTACTCAAGAGATGAGCTAATGGAGCAAATCTGGAAGGTAACACCCTATTCAAGCTGAGGTAAAGCGGCATTTTTGTGGTTGCCATGCTGGTGCAAAGGTGAAGGCTTGGAAGGGGATATATAAGCCCTTTCAACTCTCTGCCCAACAAAAGTGATGAGCTAGAGCTGTTTCATGTGTTTTACTGAAACATAGTTGAACCAAAACATCTCAGACTCTAATGTGGATCTACCTGGTTTCACCCTAATACGGTCAGACAGAGATGCTAAAGCTAGTGGCAAGAAAAAAGGTGGGGTTCTGGCTTTATTTGTGAACCGGAGATGATGCAATCCTGCACATATCACTGTCAAGGAGAAGATGTGTTGTCCTGATATTGAATTATTGGCTATGATGATGATATGTTGAGCTATGTCAATAAAGTTATTCTTATTAAATCTGTCCTTTGCATACTGCAGGTGCAATAGGCTGCCACTGAAGGAACTGCTCAGTGCTGGCAAAGTGACCTGCATGATGTGGGCGGTGTTATCTAACAGGGATGACAGTTTAGCCACCATTCTCCTGTTACTCACTATGTCCCATCCCAGAACAGAGCTGGCTTCTTGATCAGCCTGTTCAGTTTTTTTCTGTCCCCAGGGGAGATACTGCTGCCCCTGTAGACCACTCCATAAAAGATGGCCAATGCCACCACAGAGTCATAGAAGGTCTTCAGGAGCTCCCCCTGCACTTCAAAAGCTCCAAGTTTCCATAGCAGAAGCAGCCTGCTCTGTCCTGTCCTGTAGATGACATTTGTGTTTTCAGTTACAAAAAGTAACCATCACATTACAACTTCACTAAAAGTCGTGAAGTTTAAATAGAAATTACAGCAGCTCTTTCATGATCTTTAATGTAAATGTCCTCACACACACACCTGTTGTTGTCTTTGCTTCTCCTCTCCAGGGTGATCTCTGTCTGACCATCTCGTTTTGTTCCATTTATAACATGGAGTACTCAAATATTCCAAATATATTATTCTGCTATGATAATAAATAAATACACCTATGGTTTTGGTAATAAGAACATCAAGACCTAAATTTTAATTGGCTGCCATTTTACATTTTACTACTGCGCTTCTACATTACAAACCTCATTCAGTTATTCACATTCATACAAACCTTTATTAAGTTCATGTAAAGCACTAATCTGACACTGCAATGGACACACTGGGGCAGCATCTTGCATGAGGACATTCCAACATGTGAACTGGAGGAGCCAGGAATTGAATGACCTTTGGTGGACCCCATGTGGTGTGGCCCGAGCCAACACTGCCCACTGAATAATCCAACAAGATGCCTGCATTTAACTCTGGCCTGAGGCCTTTGTTGAATATCATAAGCCTCTTGTGCCATCTCCATTTCTTGTCTTTAAATGCTAAATGTGATCATTTGAATACACTTGAGATGGGTTCTGATTTACTTATCAACCCAGTGGCTCTGTGTTCTTGTGTAAAATTGATCCTTAGTTGTAGTTGCCACAGTGGGTAGCTCTGTATATTTGATTTGGCATATTTTTACACAGGATGCCCTTCCTGACACAAAGCCCAACAAATTTGTGCCTCCTCCCGGGATCAAACCTTTCATTTATTAGGCAATTATGTAAAACAAAATTATAGGCCTTATTTTTTGTTTATATTGTAATCTGTTTGCTAATTAATCATTATTTATAAAATACCATAAAATATTATCTTTTCATATTCAAGGTAAAAAGACAAGAAAAAGTACTTGCCCCCCCCAAAAAAGAATCCTTTAACAAAATTGCTTAAATTAGTATACAGCTCAGTATGCAATATAACAAAGCAATTAATCTGAAAACCAAAATAATAAATAAATACATACAATATACATTTAAATAAAAATATTGATTGATATCACATTTAACAGACTAAAATATCTCAAAGTCCAGTAATATTGTTTAAAGTAAAATATGATCTTCAGGGGATTCTCTAATCTGCCCCTGAGTAGAAGCAAACATTAAATTTTAAGATTATTATTATTGTTAGTTTATTTCAGGAAAATGTGTAGTTTGGCAGTATTTTCTTGTCTCGTGTCACTATTTACCGGTAATACCTTAAATAGCCTGAGTACTTAGGACAGTTTCATAAACTGTTACATAATGCTCCACCACAGGTACATGTTGCTGTTTACGCCGGAACCGTCTGCCACATACAGGACTCCCCTTCCCAGAATTCCATTGTGCGCAGGCGCAGAGCGCGTTGTCTGACAGTGGTAAACAGACGTCAGAAGGGAGTCTTCGCCTCGAGTCAAAACAAAACAAAACAAGTCGAAAAGATCCCGTAGGAGTGAATATTTGTACAGACACAACGACAAGAAGTTTTACAAAAGTCAGCGCGGACCAGAAACGGCAACTTGGAGGAAGTTATCGGAGGGTTTTCGCAGACTTTTCCACGGATTGTAAACTCTAGAGTAGCAGGAGCTTAAGCGGCTAACGTTACGGAGGCTATTTGCTGTTTTTAAAGTGCGGCGAGTGGGAGCCGACAGAACTGCGGGCGACCCCGGCTTCACCCAGCGTCTGAGAAGAAGCTGAGAGGCTTGGTTAGCGACACTACGGGACGAGGGTCGGCTGAGTTCCGAGCTGCGGTCGAGGGGGCTTTTTAAAACCCGCTTATACGAGCATCGTGTGCCGCGGCAGGAGTGTGGGGAAACATGGCAGATGGCGACATGCGCCCGACCGCACTGTGGCGGACCGTGCAGACCTGAGGCGCGGACTTCTCTTTGCACATTTCTATCATCTCTCTACTTTTATAAACGAGCCCGAAAGGCCATCACTGACATCTTTTCCTCGCTGGGGGTTTGTTTTTCACCGCGGAAGCCAGACAGAGGCGTCTACCAGCGTCTCGGGGCAGTTGTTGAAACAAACCGCCGACTCTGACGATCAGCCGCTGCGCATCCTCACTTTGAGTAAACCGCACCGGTTAATGGCTGTCTGTGGGACTTTTTAAAAAATTAAATAAACTTTGTTTTCCTTTTTTCTTTTTTTCTTGGTCTTGTGGAGAGCTCAGACAGCCCGTTGTTTACAACAGTCAGAAAGCTCCTTTGTAACTGCAGCCAACTAATCCCCGCTTGCAGACCGCATAGTTTCACAGTCAAACTTCACGTGTAAGTTTACAGATTTGATCCGTAATAATTACATTTTCACCCACATATTAGTAGTGTCTCCTTAAAATTTAAAGACAGTTTTAAATGGGTGTTTATGTGTATGAAAGGCTTTAATTATATTTGTAGCCATACAGATTTTTAAAAAATATATATATTATTATTAATTTCCAGATGAGCCCAAAAGCCTTTGTAAGTCCAGATGTTTTGGTGCTCGTTGCCACTCTGCCACTGTTGTTTTTGGTTTCATTCAAACAAAGAGACTCCCGCCCCAGCCCTCCTTATTTCTGTATAAATCTGAAGGTTTATGATAGTTGCTATTAAGGAGATTATTTGGGTCCCTAATCTCCAATCTGAGGATTAACCGAGGCTATTGGCGTGTCCAGATTATTACGTCTCTTTTCTAGGCCCCTCAGTTGACACCCCCGCAGTGGGTGAAGCATATTGCTTGTTTTTCTTTTTTTTTTAAGAGCGTGTGTCTGTCCTTTTTCTTTCTTTCTTTTTTTTTTTTGAGGTATCACCTGCTCAAACTTACCTTTTAAACTTTAAATGTTTTAAGTTGAACACGTCTCTGTGGTTGAGTGGAAGTTCAGAGGACCGCCATGGAGGAGTCGCCGGTGCCCGCGATTGACCCAGATTTTGAGCCGCAGAGCAGACCACGCTCCTGCACGTGGCCGCTGCCGAGGCCCGACATCTCGGCTGTCAAGCCGGAGGGGGCGGACGGGACCGAGTCCGCCGCCGGGACTCCGCCCGCCGACGAGGACAAGCCGGAGCCGCAGCAAATCGTGTCCGAGCCCGAGAAAGCAGCGGTGACGGCGGTGGAGGGTGGGGTCGTGGGCGGAGCCGGAGCGACGCCGCGCAAAGGATCCTCCCGGCGCAACGCGTGGGGCAACCAGAGCTATGCTGACCTGATCAGCCAGGCCATCGAGAACTCACCTGAGAAGAGGCTGACCCTGGCTCAGATCTACGAATGGATGGTGAAAACAGTGCCTTACTTCAGAGACAAAGGAGACAGCAACAGCTCTGCAGGCTGGAAGGTGAGGGCTTCATCTGCAGACTTGTCAAACTCATCTCTGTAAATACAGCCCAATTTATGTTTCATGGCTATGGTTCTTTTATTTAAAGAGGCAAGATACACATTAATTAACAGGAGCACATAGGCCCATTATGTAAATATGCCAGACTAATTTCATCTGCAGTAGGAGTTTTTCCTGGCACAAAATGGACCTTGGGGGGAGACTACATATAAAGTTAAGGCAAAGAGTCTGTGTTACCTTATTTAACCAAAATTCATTCATTAGTCAGACATTTTTGGCCATCTTAGTAAAAAAGTAATTAAACTTAAGTAAATTAACTAGGGAAAAAAAACATATTGTTAATCACAGTTCTGCTTATTTTCCTTTTTGTGGGCAGAAAAACCCCTGGATGGTATTTACAGGCAGTGTTGAGGTTTCTCTCCTGACGTCATGCATACATTGCTGAGAGCTGCCTACCATACAGGACATGATACAACCACTGGTTGCTAGGGAAATGTGTATTCCCCCCCTGGTTCGCAGTAGTTACTGGAGGTTGCTCGTTCTCGCTGGGTTAAATTAGTTGCAAAGAAGGTGCTATACCAAAAACCTCCCAGTGATTTCTTTGGTTGCTAGCAGACTGCCAGTAGGGTTGCCTATAGTTTTTCATGTTTGTCCAGAGATACTCGGTTACTACTAGCCAAGTGGTAGTACAAATTAATAAAGTGTGACGCAAGCCAAAAATGGATAAGGTTTGCCTTTAAAATAAGGTGCACCCCTTTGAAACATGTTGCCTGCATCCCTGTGACAGTTTTTACTTTGATGGTTTTTTTGTTCTTTTCACTTTCATTACAGCTTGTAGAGTAGCTGGGCAGTGTTTTTAGACATGTCCATCACTTCCATTCAAACTAGGACTGCAGCAAATTGGAAGTCACCAAAGTGACAAGAAGGTTTTTGTCATTTTTCCCTTGCGACAGGTAGTTGCCAGGGGGTCACTGACTGGTCTGTAGACCTCCGTGTCTGGGACTTTAGCAATCATTTTGCCTGTGACTGCCATCAACTTCCAGCAACCACTTGTAATGGTTGGGGAATACTCGTTTTTGCTTTGCTTTGTTGTGGACCAGACTCTAGGCCTGTGAGACATGGGCCTTACTCACGCAATCCTACATTGTCACTATGATGGTCGCACGTCCAGAATCACAGACAAGTTTACATCATGTGGTCACGTGTCTGCAAAACCTCAATAAGAAAGTCAAAGATGCACAAGTATCTAAATATAGATACCAGTTAGAAGCATATGATAAAGCAAAAGTATATAACATATTAAACAAATACAAAAAAAACCCCTTTAACCTTTATACTAATAGGACAGTGGCAAAAAGACAGGAAAGCTGGAAGGAAGGCAAACAGTAAATGACCTTGGGTATTTCAGATTCAAACCCAGAGCTCTGCATTAGCCGTACAGTGTATGGGTCACCCGCTCAACCCAGTGAGCTAAACTAGTGCCCCAGTAGCTTCTTTTTACTGTCATCACATCTACATTGCTGTTTACAGATCTCAGTGAAAAGGCACAAAAACTCTTCACATTTTTGTAACTAAACGATATCATATAAGCACTGTATGGGTTTTTAAAAAAAATCATCTACATCTAGAAATACTATTACCTTTTTATGTAGTTCTACTCCTGTTTATATTTCTATTCCTCCTACTCCTTAAGCCGGCAGCAGTGCATTTTAGTGAAGAATGGAGACTTCAGTGTAATTTCACACCCTGCAAAGCTTCAGTGAACCAAATTGGACACTCTGACAGGCCAGACCTGGCCCTGGGGCCACGTGTTAGACACCCCTCATTTACTTCATCATTTTACTACCAGTCACGCATTTGTAGTTCTGCAGTTTGCAGATCATTGTTTGGGCTGGGAAGTATGGACCAAAATAAATACATGCACCAATATTAAAGTTTATCAATTATTTAGGTGCAAAATGGTCTTTCGTAAGCTGAGGTTTATGTAGTTAACTAAAACATGTAAGAAAACATTTCAGTTAACTGAAATTATATTTGCCTGGAGTTTTAGCTTTGTGAGAAGAAGCCAAATCACAGGAAAAAGCAACAAGTTACAAACTCATCAACTGAGGCTGACAAGAATAAACTAGCTATATGTGTGAAAACACCCTGAAACTAACAAAAACTGACCATTTTTCAAAAATTAATGGAAAACCAAAGAAACACACCAACTTATAATAACTTTGGTACCAGTGACACCTTAATTTTTTTTCATTCTTGTGGGATAAATGATCTGATCTGAAATGACTTCAGGATAAATCTTTCGTAAACACTTTCGTACCGTTAGCCCAGACGAGTGGTTCCCAGCAGTCTTTATTATAAAACTCCCTGAAACAAAGTCATAACTGCTCGGGCCTCATGTTTACAGTCTGCATTTGCCTGTTTTGATTTTAAATCCTTTTTTGGGAAACAATTAATACATCCAGCATCAAAGATGACACAAAAAACTATTTTAAAAAATATCCTTTATTAGAGATTATATCCATAGTACCTGTGCTTTAGTTTTGGTATGATCACTTACTAATTAGGGATTAATCTGCAAATCATCTGTTTAATGAAAGGAAAATCTTTCTAGAAAGAAGTCTCACCACTCTGCAACCACCTTGAAACACCTTTGGGCAGTTATTTTGAAGTACTATTTAAATAAACTTTCATTTCAAAGGGCACTTGAGCATAAAAATGCATGCATAGACTGAAAAATCATATCTGATTTATTTATTTATTTTTTTTTAAGTTTTCTGACTTTGCCCCAAAATATGGATTTGAAAAGCTTTTCTTTAGCTGCAATTTGCTGAATTCTGCCATAGGTATAATTCAGGACTTGCTTTTCCAGTGTTTCTTTTCTAGTGTTTCTTCTCAATTTTAAACAGCAAACCCTTCATTGTTTTTTGTTGTTGTTGTTGTTATTGTTATTTTAAAACTTTCTCTTGGTCTTCAGAATTCAATTCGCCACAATTTATCACTCCACAACAAGTTCCTGAGGGTACACAATGAGTCGACTGGAAAGAGCTCTTGGTGGATGCTCAACCCCGAAGGAGGGAAGACTGGCAAAGCGCCCCGCCGCCGGGCTGCCTCCATGGACAACAGCAGTAAATTGCTCAAGAGTCGCATGAGAGCCAAGCAGACCAAGAAGCAGGCAGGAGCGGCTGGCCTGGGAGGTGCAGGAGGGGTGCTGCAGGTTGACAACAATACAGGTTCAGCGGGAGCAGACAGCCCCAACTCGTCCCAACAGTTCTCCAAATGGGGGGTGAACAGCAGCAGCCCCTCGTCCCGTGGCAGCCTGGACGATACGGACATGTGGACCACCTTCCGCCCGCGTACAAGCTCTAATGCCAGCACCTTGAGCGGACGTCTGTCCCCCATCGCTCCAGGCCAGGAGGATGACGACAACTTACCCGATGATGGACTGCTGGGACGATATGCTGCCAGCAGCTTGACCCCCACTCTCACCGAGACGCTCATGGAAGAGCTGGACCTGATCGATGGCCTCACTCTGATGACCGGACAGCAGGGAGGGGCCAGTCCCAGCACAGCCCCACCAGCACCTCCCACTCCGCTGCCCTCTGCCTCCACTCTGCTGCCTCGAGGCTCCAGCTTCCCCTCCTTCCATCAACTTCAGTCATCCAGCCTCCCTCAGGCCCCCACCCACACCGCTGCCGCGACCTCTGTATCTCCCTGTGGACCCAGCAGCAAAGAACCGACAACCTTCAGCAGCTCCCTCTTCAACCCCATGTCCACCTCCAGCTCTCGTGGGAGCAGCCATTACAGCACCCATGTACCCTCCAGCCTCGAGGCGCTGCTCACCTCTGATTCCCCTCCTCCCAGTGATGTCCTGATGGCACAAGTGGAGCCCATCTTGCCAAATCCTGGAGGGGTGGGCATGATTGGTTTGGGGACATCTGTTGCAGGAGTAAGGTTGGGTAAGGGGCTGGAGCCGAACACCGTGGCACCCATTGGGCTGCAGGCTCAGATGCAGCCTCAGCAGCATCACCTTCACCACCAGCAGCAGCAGCAGCCGCCACCTCCACAGCAGCAACACCAGCATCACTCTCAGATGGGGTTGGGGATGATCCTCTCAGGTATGTCTCAGGACCTGTCACAGCTCTCTGTCCTCAAAGCCCAGCACGCCACGGTCCCAGCTGTAGGCTCGCAACATGGGGGACCCATTGCTGCGGCAAATCCCGCCACCAGCCTACCAGGGTTGAGTCAGTTCGGAGTTCCGCCCTGCTTCCCCACCAGTCAGGACCGGCTCCCTACAGACTTGGACATAGATATGTTCACTGAAAATCTGGATTGCGATGTGGACTACATAATCAACAGTGACCTCATGGATGGAGATGGCCTCGATTTCAACTTCGACCCCATGCTGCCTGGAGGCCAAGGGTACCCGGGGCCAGCTAGCACGCAGGGCTCCGCTCACAACTGGGTGCCCAGCTAATTGCTCAGTTGACCACATGGAGTTAGCCAGGTACACCAACCACTCTCAGAGACACTAGCACACTAACACCTATTGTTGGTCCATAGAATAAAAACAGTTTTTGTCTTTAGATATCTTATCATGTAAGAAACCTAAATATATTCAGTTTACAGTGATGCAAAGCAAAGAAAAACATCTAGGTAATATTTGGCATTTTAATGTATGATTGAGCATGAAAGTGATCTTAATTGAGAAATTGTTCCTTAGAAAAGTAATTAAAATATTTTATTAAGTGGAAAAAATTAAATATTTGGAGTTTTTTTTTTTTTTTTGCTTCCTAATCTAAAGCATTTGCATCATTATTTTGTTTTTCTGTCACTGTAAATGGAATATTTCAGTGTTTCTGTATTGTGAGATGTTCACAAAGCTTGAATATGTCCCTCTTAGTTACCTACCTTTTAAGTAAAAACAGGGCGAATGACCGTTCTATCATCCTGCAGGAAACTAATCTCCAATCAAGATAACCTCACACAGCCACCAGTGCATCCCTCCTCCCTGCTGGCTGAAGAAACTTTTCTTCAAGCGCGACATTTCTCTTGGACTTTACAAACCAAGACCTCATTCATGTCACGTGCCAAGACATGCAGAGGACGGGGAGGAGATTCAGGCTACTATGCACAACTTTGTGTTTTTTTTTTTGTAAAATAACACTCTGCAACAATTTGGCTGCTAGCCTTTTTTTGTTTTGTTTTGTTTTCTTTCACTGCAAAATGATTTTTAAGGATGTGTGACTTGATGTTTCCTAGATTGAAAAGACAAATTAACCCCACCCCCCACCAGGCTGGGAGTGTGTACTTTAGTTATGTTATACCACAATAGCTTTAGGGCAGATATGGTACTCTGGATCTTAAAGGCGATGGATTGTGTTTTTTAAAGAAATGGCCAGTTTTCCTGCTCGGCGTGAATTGCCAGACCAAATGGTCGTCTGAATGAGGTACACTTGCTCTGCTGCACCGACCTCGAGAGATAAAGAGAACAAGAGAGAGAGAGACAGGACTGTTGTGAGCAGGTGGAAGATAAAGACAGGACAAGTGGAGGCGTAAAACGTGTGGCCACACATCTAGCCCGGATTAAATGTACGATTTTAAATTTATCACTTTAGAGAAGAGTTGAGAGGGTATGTATTTGCAGTTTGGCATTTTTTTTAAAATTTTTTTTTTTACTGCAATCCAGTGTGTTATGGTTGATGTCAGATAGAGGGTGTTTTTGTTGTTTTTGTTTTTTTAAATCTGTGATGTGCAGTTAAACTAACAAAATGAAGAAATGGGATTTGTGAATTTACACATGGGGCATTCAAGGGTAAAACCATATGCTAATGAGTGATTGGTTGGCCAAGTATTACATTGTCCTAGACAACTGACATGCCTCCACTGTCCAACCTGACTTCTTCCTTTATTTCCCTCGAGCCTGTGCATTTTCAAAGCACTTGGGTTTCCTGCAACACAGGGACCCCAAACTAAAAGATGCATCCACATTAGGTTGTACCATTTCAAAAGAAGAGGTTATAATCTTTTAAACGCTCTCATGCACACGTACACAACGCTATGCAGACCTATCAGGAGGAGCTATGTGAAATCTTTGAAGGAAATTTGGGAAAGAAAAAAGTTTAAAGTCCCTCCACTGAAGGGTTTTTGCTATTTAACATTTTCCTGATATATTGTTGGACATTTTTAATTATTAAGTACTAATGTTAAAAAAGAAAAATTAACTGTGTGAGAAGTACAAAAAAGAATATATTTGATGATAGTTTTAATATACAATTTAGATGGAAATCAGATATTAATACATATGAATATATTACTAATGACAAGTGATGTTTTTTACACATTGGAAGAAGCATTCTCAGATCATTTTTAACTGTAATTTTCTATACTTTTATTTTTGTAAAGAATGAGATGCATGTAGATTTTTTTTTTTTTTTTATAACCAAAGGAACACTAATATTTGCGTTGCATGTAGGGAGCGCTTGGGCCTGAGTATCCTCGGTGTACATAAGCTTTGCAAAACAAAAACTATATAAAAGCGAGTGAGAGGTGCCTGTAACGCGACTTTAAAAGTTGAAAGGGGCAAATACTTGACAGTTTTAAAGAATATTTCCAGTCGCCTGCCCCGCGCTTCTTGCTTTTATTTTGTTTTCTTTGAATCCAAGTAAAAATCTACATCAGAAAAGAATGATTTCATCTCAAAACGAGGCTCATGCAACCATTAAGTCTCAGGAAAAACAGCACTTCCGTACAGACCCAATCAGACACCGGCAAAAACAAACAAACAAAAACTATTTTGCACAATTTCTCTGTTACGACAGACTGGAAACTAACACGCCACAGCTTTGCTTTGTTTCCCTGCATCTCACATTTAAATTCACTTTTTAAATTTTAATAATTTTTAGCTGTCCAGCCATGTATATCAGAGCTAGCCTGTCCCGTGGGTTGTTTTGTTTTGCTGCCAATATTTAAAACACTATAGCATGATGTTACTCTTTAGCAAGGCTTTATTTTGTTATCTCTCCCCGACCCTTTATTGAAATTTTGTGTTTTTTGTATTTAATTTTCAGAAATATCCCTGCAGTTTAATATCCATCATTTCGCTGTCGCTGTTTGAATATGTTAGCTTATGACGTGTATAACGCACTCTTCTTTGTTTCTTTTTTTTCCACCCCACATATACTTCCTTTTTATTTTCAGTTTTGTTTTGTTTTTTTAAATGGTGCTAGATGTCATATCATTTGTAATGGTATCCTGGAGTACGCCGTGATACGAGGGGTGCATATCGGGGAATTGTCTGTATCCGGCACAAGGATAATAATTTGGTGTTACGGTAGAAGTTAGCATACAATCATCGGAGCCCCTAAAGTGCCATGCGAGGATATTATTGTGTGCACACAAGTTATTTACCTCATGCACAAGGTATTTACCTCCTGTATAAGTTATTTACCTTGTGCAGGAGTTGTTTACCTCGTGCGGACAAGATATTTATATTTTGCAGACAAGATTAAAAAAAAAAAACGTTGCAGGACTCTAGGGGCTCTATACCCCCCTTTGCAATTTTTGTTTTCATATGTAATCCACTAACACCCCCCCCCCCAACCTGGTCTCCTAAATCTAAAAGCAGACGACCGAAAGACTGGTGTAGACGGCGCTATTTTCTTACTACTTTGAATCATAACGCGATTATTTTTGAAGTTATGCACTGAAGCCCGTTTTTTTTTTTTTCCCTGAACCGAGGTCCCGCAGTTGGGGAACTGTTGGTAACAGCTGTCTACAGGGGCAGCAGCTGGTTGGTGAGAATCTACTTTGATGTCTCTAGTTTACTGTTGCCTCCTTGAAACAGTCTGGTGTGGTCTTTCTTCTCTTGTAACTCCGTTTTTGTAAGAACAACTAGCTGCATATTTTTTCTTCAGTTTACTTTAAGTAGCAGTTAGTTCCTGTATGTTGCTACATTTTAAATTGCCCCCATACAGTATTTTAGTATTTGGCAAGAGTTGCTTTTTTCATAGGAGAGGGTGGGAAGTTGTGCATAAGCCAATTATATGTTTGATTTTTAATCATGTTGATAGATTTTTTTCCCTCACTCTTTGCTCCCCTCTTTATTAGTTTTTTCTCTACATATTGATGACAAACAGTTCTGAACAGCAAAAATCAATTCAATAAACTGTTTAACCCACTTTCCTCTCATTGATGACTTGTGACACTTCAGGCTTGGTTCAGTTCTGCAGGTCTGCCACTAGAGGCTGCTGTGGTCCAGGGATTCAGTCACTTACTCAGGGACACACACACACACACACACACGTGCGTTGTTTTGGTAGTTATTAAATCTTTGATTTTGGAAACCATATCTCACAGCCTTCCTCAGCGTGCTTAAGTTAAAACTTAATCCCCACCATTCAAGAAAAGCTGTCGGTTGAAAACTCAAGAAAGCACATCTGACAAGACTTGAAACCTGATTGTAAATCAACACATAACTTGTCATCTAACATTTATTTTCCCCTGCAACCTATACTGCCTCCTAAAGTAAGAGAAGGACTGTACACTGGATCTCTTTGAATCGAAATACAGTACTGTGCAAAAGACTTGAGCTAACCCCTCCTTTCTTTATATTTTGCTTCCAAGGAGCTCGACTGTATTGTAATTTTTAAAGTGGTCTTGGGCAGTAGTTCTCCAGGCTTTCTGAAAGCTTTTCAGTTTTTCTTTGAACATTGACTGCTTTTTCACTTTTTTATTTTGCTAAACCACATAACACTGACCTATGAAGAATCATTCAAGCATTAAAAGGGCACCAAACTCAAGGGATGAGTCAGTGCTTTTTGTTTTTACACATAACTTACAATTTAAAATTTGTTCTTTTCTATCTTTGTTACTAGCAGTATGTCACAAAAATAGTTTATAAGTGGAGGATAAAAGAAGTGGCAGGTCTAAAATGCTATCCACAGCAGATGAACAGTATCTGAAAGTAATTTCCTTAAAGAGGAAAAAAAATCCAGCAAGGACCTGACACAGGACCTCAGAAATGCAACTGACTCTTAATCAGATCCATCTACTGCTCACCGTATCCTCATCAGATATGGTTTCAGTGGAAGGGTGGTTGTCCAACTGGAAACCGGGAGAAAAGGCTGAGGTATGTCAAATTACACAAGAATTGGACTTAAAAAAAAATTGATGGAAAAAGGTCTTACGGAGTGATGAACCCAAACTGAAAGTTTTTGGTTTAAATCATAGTCAACAGAACAGAAGAGAGGTACAACAGTGTCTACAGCCATCTGGAAAATATGGCAGAGGCTCCGTCATGGTATGGTGCTGCATTTCAGCCAGTGGTGTTGAAGATCTTGTTACAATTGATGGAATTATGAATGCAGAAAAGTACCGCCAGATTTTGATCCACCACACAATACAATCTGGAAAGGATCTGAATGGCAACAAATTCCCAAATGTACTGCCACAGCAAAAGCATGTGTGGATACAACAAAAACACACTGGAACACTATCAGCCATGGATTGACCTGCCCAGATCCTTAAGTCAAACAGAAAAATATCTGGTCATAAGTTTCAGAGCTGACAGCAGTGCTGGTAAAGCTGGGCAGTGATTCCTACAGTGTGGGCTGTGGCCCCCTGGTGGACATTCAAGTCATTCATGTAAAATAAGTTATTTAATAATCAGTTTTGCAATTTAGTTTGAAATTACTGTAAAATAATTAAAGTTTAAAAAATAAACATAAAATGAAACAAAACCATGAGATTTAAATTATGCCTTATGAAATAGGACACCATATCTTGTAAAGAAAAGTTAAAACAGAGCCGAGGCCATCAGCTGGCAAAAAGATTAAAGAGAAATTAAATGTTTGGGTGGTCCAGACAATATTTTAAAACTTCAAATTGGGCCACAGGAGTCTTAAGTTTTATTCTTTGGAGGAACAGATAACAGTAGGCAGATTTATTTTCATAGAGCATCTTTATAGAAAACATTTCTTCACATTTTCAAAAAACTTTTTTTTTTGTCTTTGCACTTGTTCTCTTTTTTTAGGTTATTTATTTATTTTAGATTTTTTTTTTTTAAGTTGAATATTTTTAACATCCATCTGTGTCAAAGGCTCTTGCTGAGTTGCTGGGGCTTGTAGAAGGTGTCCTTTAGAAAACGTAGGTGTTCACAGCTGCAACGTTTATCAGAACCGGTGGTGACCCACACCAAGAAAGAAAGAAAGAAAAAAAACCCCAACAAACTGTTTTCTGTTCGTAGAGGAGAAGCTTTCACGCCCGTCAGGCGTCTGGGCCACGTTCAGCCTCCAGTCTTAACATCCTTCCACTTCAGCAGCACTCCAGTTTTAGCCTGAAGGCACCTGTGTTAACAGCGCTTTTTGTTTTACTCGATATGGACTTCTGTTTCTCTTCTACATCCTGCCGTTACTAATTCTAAGTCTACACAGTCTGTCACACCTCTAAATCTACCCAGGCTGCAGCACGACGAGTACGTCCCACTGTCACACCCAGAAACAAACAAATAAACAAAAAAGTACTCCAAAGGTTTACAAAAACTGTAAAAAGAAAAGACAGAAAGGAGATACAGGTGTTTCTAACAACTAGTCTGCACATTGCTCTGCTCTGTTAACTGTACCGCGAGTTCTGATGTGATAATCTGCCTCAATACAGCTCACACACAAACAACTGACCAAACAGACAAAAAAAAAGCTTTAACACAAAGCTTGGAGCAAAAGTCTAAACTCATCATCACTGCTGCAAATCGACCAGAGGCATTTTTAGTCTATCCAATTAATGCCTTCTCTTTTGTGAAAAGTTGCCTCTTCAATGACCTTGGGTCTAAAGTTTAGTCTCTGATTTGATCGTCTCTGAAGCGCATCAGTGGGGCAGTTGGTGTGTGTGGGGGGGGTAATGGCTCAGCTTAATCGTCGCTGTAGGAAACAGCTGACTGACCTCTTCAGTTTAATCACCAATTTTCTTTTTTCTTTTTTTTCACAAACATTACTTTCAAACTCCATCTGTCTCAGAGATAAACTGAAAATAAACAATATTTCACTGAAATATCCTGAATCACGTACCTTCACTCAGAAATCTGGGCTGGGGAACAAAAGCAGACGCTGAAAGTTCGAGGACAAACAGTCAAACTTTAAGTGTCATAGAGCGGAGACCCACAAACTCAGTTTGTCTCATGTCTACTCATTAGCTACCTTGCATTATAAATATATAAAGTTTAAAAAAGTGCTTATTAAAAGAAACTATAGTGATGCAATAACTTCCAGCAGTGTCACTGTTGTTTTTGTTCTTGACCAGCATTAATACGAAATGTCAGGGAGAGCAAAACAGTCGTCCTTCACGGGCCTCCTCCGGATTGTCCCAAAAAACAAAAAAACCCATCAACATTCATTCAACATGTACAAAAAGATATACGTTTTTGGAAAAGCATAGTTGATACAAAAGGAGACTTCTCAAACTAAAGAGTGTTGGCCACTGGGAACACACTGCTGCGACCGACTGGAACACAAGACAACAGGTAAAAGTTAAAATAACTAGCAATAATTGCACATAACCTTCGAGAGCCAAGATCTCTGATAAGAGGACTTCACAATAACATGAGTTGCAGGAGGAGTGAGGAGAGGTGTGGCACGCTATGGTTGAAATACATTGGATCTGAGGAAGAGGAGAGCACATTCAAAGAGGCACAGCTGCAAACAATGCAGCTGTTTCCTTCAAAGTGCCGCGCTCGTCCCATGTCACCGGCTGCTCTTCAGATATCTTCATCCTCGTGTCTCAGGGTCTCTCTGTACCGGCCAAGAGTTTTAACGTCGTGCTTTCTGTCCGCTTAGGCAATCATGTACTGAGTGATGGCTCTCAGCGCATACAGCAGCTCTGCCTGCAGCCGGGCCTCCATGATTAGTAAGTTTATGTGTATCTGAGGACAGAAAACACAAACACATATGATTAAAACTGAGGCCTGATGTTTGTGACAAAACACCAAGCAGTATCTGGCAGTGTGCTGAGTGGATGGTTTGATGAAACTCCACTGCCAACTAGTGTTTTGGCAGCAAAATTGCAGAGCAATGCAGCCAGAGAACAAACGCTGGCAACGGAGTCAGCTACCTGCATAGGCTACGTTGTAGGCTGTACAGAGTCAATGCAGAGATGTAAATTAAATCTTAGACTCAGACTGAAGCTCACACAACCCAGCAAACATTTTCATGTCGAATAACTTGTCAGCTTCTTGCTACCTGCTGTGGCGACCCCTTGTGGCAAGGGAGCAGTCAAATGAATGTTTATGCTAATTCCTCTTACCCGTTCTGAAGTTTTAAGTGGAGGCCATCTCAGTGGACACACTGGAGTTTTGGTGGAGTCCGGAAAACAGGCCACTGCCTTGATGTACAGCTTCAAATCTCGCTCCAGCAACTGGTTCACTTCACCATAATCATAATCGTCATAGCTGCGAACAAAAGCAAACACAATTTTAACTACTGAACACAATTTTTAAAAAAGCAGGGCTCTATGTGTGTCCATTACTTTTGTTTATTGTTAGGAGACGAAGTGGCAGCCTCACCGTATTCCTAACACACAATGGATGTAATTCCAGATTGACCTCTTCATGTCTGCACTGTGCAACGAGGGGAGTGTGGCTACGCTCCTGAACCGGTCATCCAAAAGGTGCCCGATGTCCGAATACAGTCTGTTGACTAAGGAGAAGCCGTGATCTTCCCACGAATAGTCCTGGAGGGAAAATATAAGTCAGTGCCATGAAATTTAAACAAGAAAATTATCCTCATTGTACTATTTACTGAGGCAGTTCTGAAAATTGCATTGAAATCACAGTATATACAGTATATTTGCCTCTCATGTGATCAATGGTGAACCTTTAAGCTATATTATTATTGTAGGGTCTTTACCTTACAATAAAGTGCCTTGAAGCAACTGTTGTGATATAGTGCTATATAAATCAAATTGAATTGAATAATTTGTGTAGTAAATATTTTACTCAACATCAGTAACATGTCCCACACACAAATAGATGTTACTGTGATTTGCTCACCACAGTCCAACACTCCCTGAATCCTATTGTTCTTCATTTTGTAGTTTTAGAAGCATTAATTTGTAAAATGATCCAGCAATTAATATGCAAAAATGCAGTCAAATATAATCTTGTATCTTCCAGACTTCTCAACCATCTTGCCACCCTCAGCTTAGGAACCACTGCACTGTTTTCCCACACACAGACTTTACTTGGGCAGACCACCCATGTACTCACTGGCTGACTGAGTGCATTTGTTTATGTAAATGCAATTTATTTTTAATCCATCTGAGAGAATTATGCCTTCTGTGATCCATTTATTAGCAGACATCCACCTTGCTTTGTGTTCAAAGTTCAGCAGCTGCTAACCTACAACCTACACTGTTAGGGGTGATTATTCTGGGGTTTTGAAAAGAAAAGGTGAATTTTGGCTTTGCATACAGCAGAGCAGGTCTGTCATTATTAATGTATTAGTAAATACAGTGTAAGCCTATATGCGCTATTAGCAACCCTTTATGGCCTTGCAGTGGCAGCGCAGAATCTCCAGGTATTGCATGGGCTTAATTGCTAAATATCAACAGTTGGGTGGGTAAAGGCAGGCCTGGGCCTTGAAAAGGCCCACCACTACTTCTTGCTAGACCTTGTCCATTACACACTTAAACTAGATTATCTGGTAATCTACATAAAGCACATATTTCTAAAGAAGCTGGGGTTAGTTCTCATTTTACATTGCGCCTCATGAGCCAGCTCATTATGAAGGAAAAAAAATCTATTCAAAGTATGAGGGGAAAAAGAAACTTCAGTTTCTTCTTGTTAGTTATTAATCTCTTTTTGGTCTGTGAGCCAAAGCAGTGTGTTAAAATGTCAAAGACCGTACTGATTAACTCACTCTGCCTCAGGCTGCCCGATACCAAATTTACATCTTAATTTGGCTACCGACATCTCAAAGTGCTTCTAACTGCGCCACAGATGCACTTTAGCAGTGGAGAGTAATAAAATAGTGCTAATAGCTTTAACAGATACCAGGCAGACACAGCGCGCACACACACAGAACACATTGCAAACACAAGTGTACTGACATGTTTGGTGCTATAAAGACTCTCACCTGAACTCTGAACACTTGGAAGTGGTCCTCCTCCTTGCGTGCAAACTCCTGATAGCAAAAGTCGGGGTCTGTAATAAAACGTGAAGCATCTGCGAGGCATATCATCTCCTCCTCCTCTTCCATGTCTAAAAAAAGAGACGATGAAGGGAAAAGGAGATGGAGGAGAGGGAATGTGTCACCGGGTGAGGCCAAGGAGCAGTAATCGCTCCGGTTTCACACTGCGCGACTTTACTAACACTCAAGGAGTAAGTGGGAATGTCTCAGCGGTCTTACCTGTCTGCTGGAGTGTTTGCCTTTCACGCTCCTCCTGGGACTTCTGGATCCTCTCCTTCAGACACATCATGTCACAACTGGAGTCCAGAGACTGCCGACATAAGTACCAATCTGATCAAGTTAAATGAACCTTTATGCATATTATAAATATTACAAGAGCTGCCAGTGACACACAAAAAATAATCTAATCTAACGTGTGTAAAACATCAGAAAATCTACAGAATCAGGTCATATTTATCAAAGGAAACAGCTAAACTATTAAACAGTTTTTCCAACCTTTTCATCTGAAGTAAGTCCTGTGACATGAACTCAGCACTGCTTCTCACATCCAAATGTGGTAATTTGAACCCATTTTAAACCTAATTTTATTTAATACTTAATTATATGAACAAAGACATCGCTAAAATACATTTTCATCTGGTAAAACTGACACTTAGTTTGGTCTGAGCTATTTATTCATCAGGCTAAGTGATCGTCCTGCCACTTTAAGAAGCAATTTATCCATTGTTTTAAATATTGAGTTCATTATAGTGGGAACCATTTCCAGACTACTTTCAGCCTATATTTAACATTTATATTCAGCCTCCCATTTTTCAAGTACAGTCAGCAGTTTTAACTATTACTTAGTGCTTTAACTTCCTTAGACCCTGGCTCCTTATTTGGGGACATTACATTTTGGGTTTTCTGCGCCTTGTCCTACATTCTGCTCGTTAAATAATGGTGACTTTATTGTGTTATACAGTAAAATAAAACCATTGTCTCTGGATGAGGAGATAATAGTTGTAGTTGTTCAAAAACAATGCTTAGTTTTTATACTTATCAGGTCTATCTAATCCCAAATATTGAGGACAAATTAAAACAAGAACTCAGGTCTCAGGAGGGTAAACTTAGTGTTAGACACTGTGTCCTCTGAAGGAATCTGATGAATTAATACAGTTCATTAGTCACATCTGCAAGAAAACTAAATAGGGAAATCAGACTTAAGGTTTCACAAGAAATCTGAGAGCAAAGTCCTGTAAATAACTGACAGAATATTCCTAAATTCAGCTGTAATCCATGCTTCATGCCCCATTTTTCTGTTTTAATTATATGTTGTCGATATTATGAGAGAGAACTGTCATTATTTCACTTCTTCTGAAGATCGGCCATGTGTACGGTATTCAAATCAATGCGAATGGGGAGTTTACGTATATGTACATGTTTATGGAGTGGAAGAAGAAATGAAAGTACACAGGGAAGGGTTTTAAAGGTATTTTCAGGCCACAAATCCCCCAATTTAAATACAGATCTGTTTAGGATTTCATTGACATCACAGGAACTGTGCATGCCACAGTACCAGTTAAGAGCCAGCCAAAGGTGGGTGAAACCTATAAAATAAGGATTAATAAACAAAAATGGAGGGACCTGAGTATAATGATCAGTTGGTAGTTCCTTGAGTAATATTTAGTGCCTTAGTATTGTCAATCCTATATTTTTTATGGTGTATATCAGCTGTCAAATGTCCCGGTTGCAGTGACTCTACGATATATCACTGACTGGTAAGCATAACGTTCCCGTTTCAAACATGCACTGGGTACTTTGCTAGTTTATTACATAACTGTATGTTATGAGTTTGGGTTGGAAAAAAATGGGCAACTTAAAGAATCTTTGGGTTATTTTTCACTAAATGAATTCATTCACATAACAGCATACTTTTCACATATTCAAAAAATGCAAATGCACTCTGAAAACATAAAAGCCTATATACCTTCTTTTAACATAGCTTTTATTTTGACAAAATAAGTCTCTTGGGGTTTTTTGGGGGGGTTTTTTTACCCGTCGTCGTGTTATGTGTTCGGAGGGAGTGGCGAGGGACTGAGGCACGTTGGCGTTGCCGTTGGCAGCATCAAAGGGGCAGAAGGTCGGTGGAGTACCGTTGGGAGATTTGGATGAGAGAGGGACAAAGTTTGCATCTGTGTCGCATCCAAACACAAAGCTGCAGAGGGAGTGGCAGTGGGCCAGGATCACCACGGCCTGCACCAGCTCAGCCAGTGACCAGCACTGCTCGCCCGCCTTTAGCAGTGTCTGGAGAGAGCAGAGACGGAAACAGAAACACAGTTTAAGAAATAAAACAAAATCAAGCATTCAATTTTTTTTTTCTTAAGCCTTATACAAATATTAAATATAATATTTTATCTGCGGTTCATCTTTGCTGTACCTGGATGTGAGAACAGCCGGTGAGCCAGGGTTGGTGGGCCAGCACCTTGTTGATGTGGTCAAGGAGGCGAAGGCGAGAGGGTGCCGCCTCCAAACCCTGCAGCCACTGAGGTTCCCCGCCCACCCTCAGAAACTGCGCTGAGTGCAGGTACACCAAGTAGTCGCAGTGATGACGTGCTGCAGCCTGAAAGTCCAGGAAGAGAAGAAAACTCAAAATAAGAAGCTTTGAGTATTTTTTCCACTACATGATAACGGCTGGTGAGGGGTTTGGATGTAAGAAAAGCCAAGTCACTGACCATGATGGCGATGTAATGGCGGTATGGCAGCGGCAGGGGGCCATCCATGTGCAGGATGTAATGCTGTGTGCGCAGGAAGCTCTCCAAATACTGAGGGTGAGACGCCATCTGCTGGGACACGGCATCCAGGTTCCCCTGTTGACCAGCAGCGACAGCCGCTCCTTCTCGCCATTCACCATCACCTGCAGAAACAGCAACAAGAGCGAGACGAGAGAGGGTTGGTTTTTAGTGGAGAAACCTTAAAACTATGATCTATTTGTTCCACTGCAGTATAAGCTTTCCCCCATCCTCCTGTTGTTTTGCATGTGCACAGTAATGAGGAAATAGCCACAGTGACTGAAAAAAAGAAAGAAAAAAAGAGAGAGAGAGAAAATTAACAGCTGTGAAAATCTTAAAATCCTCAAAATATGCTGGTTCAAGCTGTTCTGAATGACATCACTGTAAATTTTAAATCCTTGGTGGGGTTTGTGGAGTGAAGAGGTAGTTTAACCGACTATTTTGTCTGTAAACATTTATTTATTTATTGCTAATTTAAAAAACAAAACAGTAATAATATGGCAGAAAAATCAGCAACCCAAGGCTGACTTTCCTTTGGAGTAATCATTAGATCTGTAGCAAAAGCAGGCTAGACTTTGTGTCCAGGCTCCACCCCTTAAACCAGCTGAAAGAAAGGCAGTCTTGGGAGAACAGCAGTGATACCAGCACCACTGGCGAGTGCAATCCTTAGATTATTCTTTCTCCAAATAAAACAAGCAAACAACAATAGCTTAGCTGAGAGCTCGTCAGACATTCAGACACCAGGTCAGGCTGGCTGCAGTGGGGCCAGGTGTTTCCTAGTCCAACACCACTTCATTATTATCAACCACAAAGCCAGGGCTGTGGATTAAAAAGGTACTTCTGCTTCTGTGAAATTAAAATGCAAAGCAACCTGGTAAAACTAAATAAATAAATTTTAAAAAAACACCCACGTTTTCCTTAAAAAAAAAAAAGGGGGATTTACATACTGGGTGGAAGCACAGACGAAGGCACTAATGTGAAAGTTGAGCTTAAGAGGCCTTGAAGAGGGAAGCTCAGCAGCAGCAGAGAAATTCATGAGACCAAACACACAAACATAGGAGCGACTGGGCTGTGGAGCCAGAGGCCAAGAGAAACAGACCCATGCAAAGAGGGGAGCTGGCTCACCCTCATGGGCACAGCCTCCGTCACCATCTTACAATGGACTCTAGGAAAAGGTGTCTGGGAGCTCAGCCACAAGGAGGAATCAGCTCCACTGTACGTGAAACCCGAGTGGACGGCGCTGATCAAAGCCAAATGTTTCCCTTCAGTTTGGCAAAGGCCTCTCCCTTTAACAGCTGAACGTCTGTCCAGGATTACTACTGGCCTGTCAAATCGCAGGCGTCTAAACTTATGTCACAGATAGTTGTAGCAAATGGTGACTAGAAGGACTTGTTTCTTAATTTTAGCCTCATATAGCCTCTTTGGCTTTCAGCTCCATGTTAATCTGGCTAGTAGCTCCATGTGGCATTTCGCTTCTCCCTGCAGTCGATGAGGGTTTCCTCTTGATCCTGTAAGAGGCTCCACCTCTTGACCTATATAGACTTCATACTCAGATCTTAAAAGACATGTCAACACATTAAACAAACATTACACTGAGGCTGATTTAGTTGTTAGGAATCATTTTAACTCTAAGGAGGATGCAGGGGAATAAAATGAGCTGGCACTGAATAACACAAGCTTAGGCACAAACCCTGACCCCCACTTATCTGTCATCGTACATGAGAAATGGTTTCAACAGGAATGTAGAGCACACAGGTGCCTGCCAAGCAAAAAATGACAAGAGCACATTCACATGAGTGGGGATGATTAGTATGCTGAGCTGCAGAATCTAGGTTACCGCTCCATCAAAGTGCTAACTGGCTCCATAGGGCCTGCAACCGCGAAGAAAACACAACAGTCAAGTAATGTAAGGAGATCTATGCCTATTTTTTTTTCTAGTCCTTCATTCCTGGATAAAGCTGTGACTGCAACACAGATCAATTAATCATCGTGTTCAGTTCATCTCAGACATTTTTAAGCACGTATGAACATATATATATATATATATATATATATATATATATATATATTTTTTTTTTTTACATTTCTTAACATACTGCTTTTAAATGTTTTCTATAGGACAATTTATTATACAAGTAACTGCTGGGCAATTTAAAGGATGTACTGGTATGGCTTTTTGAAATATTACCAACCCAGTGAACAGATAAAGCGTCCACTGGGGCTTTTCAAGTTGCTTATATTACTGTTTTATATTATTATGCACTTGTAGCCCTGAGGACTGCATAAAGGGGAAACCTGCATTAGGTGTCCACCTTTCTCACTCACAGTTCAAATTACATGACTCAAATATGTGAATGTAAGACAATAATTCATCAGCAACAAGCTGGAGGGGGCTCAGGACGAAAGATGAAGAAAAGAACAGAGACACTCCAAAATAACTCGCCACCAAGAAAGGAGCTGTGTCTGCTGTTTTTCAGTTTTTAGTTTTAAATAAATAAATAAATTACCGGACCCCTCGGAGTGTGGGCGAGGCTCAGGAAGCTCCCCCACCTAATGATTCATTAAATACAAATCTAAATGGGTGACTGAGACCATGAAAGGGGTTCACAGAGGTCAGGTCCTGGGGCCCTATTCCCATAGATTTCTACAGGGCCGTGAGTCTTTCTACAACCCTGTCGGCCATAAGAAAGAATGCACTGGCTTCTCGTTTCAATGCCTGAATTTATGCCGATGCTTCTACTGTCTATGCTCTACATACACAGAGAACCAGATGAGGTCCAAATTCTCCTTGTTGGTGGGCTGTGTCTACAGCCCCGTGACCAATATTTAATATCTGTTAACAAAGCCTAAGAGTAGATGATTTAGTGTTTTGGTTTATATTTTATATACTCCTGTGAGAAAAATAAGCAACTGTAAAGTTATATAAAGCTCACTTAGACTGAAATAATATTAATACTAATCCTATGATATACTGTGAAACAGCCAGACTCATATAGCCAGACAAAGTATAGTTATACAAATTTTTTTTAATTATACTGCCCAGCACTAATATAAACTAATGCAAGCATACCTTAACCAAACATCTAGTGCATTTTGTTCCAGATTTATCAACAATTTATGGAAAACATTTCAGACCAGAGACAGGTAAGAGTCCCACCAGCGCTGTGGCAAACCCTCAGTGAAGCGGGACATTAACCCTGGGAACGGCACTGGCACTCACCCTATGGATGTGTCTTTGCTCAGAGCTAAAAAGGTTACCGTTAGAACAGTTAAAGCCAAAATTACAAACTTGTGCAGAAAGAAATATAGACTCACAACACTGCAGAGCATTGTCAAATGGTGGCAAACACCCTTCCAAAAAAAAAAAAAAAAAAAAACATTTCCAACAGCCAGCAACCCTCCAACTGTCATTCTGTCTGCTATCAAATGCACAATAAAAAAAAAGCAAATAAACCTTACTCTTTTAGAGACTGAGGAGATAGGATTTGTCATCACACAATCTAAGAGGAAATTGGTATTTTGCAAACTTTCAAACATGTCTGGACAAGTACAAGACAATAAGTCAAAATAAAACAGGAACTACAATGGATGTGAGGGCATTCAGAAAGCAGGAAATGACACATCCTACGAGTTTACAGAGTCTGCTGACAACACAGAAGCACAAATCAAAGCATACTCATAAAAAGGTTCCTGATTTTCTTATACTTTAAAGTCTTAGTTTTATCGTAAAAGTGATACATTTTTATCCAAACTAATCAATATATTCTGATTTATATGCACTGTGGTAAAAGCTTTAGGCAGATGTATTTTTGTCCCGACACCCAGCTTCATTGTTATTGCCTGATAACAACCCACAGAGGCTGCGCAGAGCTTTGACAAGGCTCCTTACTGGCCACCCACATGAAAAGAAAAACACCTGCACTGAAGTGAAAGAAAAAAAGGGGGGGGTAACAAGTAAGTGTGGGTGGAAATATAAAGCAACATCATTTCTGCAACTGTGTATGTTACTACAAAACATACTGTGGTTTCACAGAAGCCTAATAATTCAACTTACACTACATGTAGAAGCAACAAAGCCATTTTTTGTAGTCACAAACAGGCCTGAGGGGATGTCATTAGAGCACTGCTGTATTCAAATCACAAGATGCAGTCAAACTTGTGGCCTGGCTGCAAAATATTAACAAAACAACTCACAGTAGGGTCTGTTGTGAAAGCAAAAGATTCACAGGTGCAGATCATTTGACATTCAAAAGAAATCTCCTTTTCCCACAACATGGGAGAGGACAGATAATTTGTTTATTGATCAGAGAGGAGCAGGGATGAAATGAAAAACAGGGATGATGTCACCAAGAAGAGGAAAGGTAAAGGGAGACAAAGACTGGCTTTGATAGCTGGCTGACAAACAAGCAAGGCTAGAAAGGAGAGCGCTGGACTAAGATGACACACAAAGGAGAGGGGAAAATTACACCAGCAGAAGCTTCAGTGTGTTGGTGTGTGGTGGAGCTGCAGGAGGGGGCTGCTGCAGATATAGAAGGAGGACATTCAATCTGCATTCTTTACTGAGCCTGGAAGGGGCTCATCCTCATCATGTGCCCACCTTCATCACCGGAAGAAGCAGCCGGGGGCCAATTTTGGCTCTTGCAACCTGAACTCGGGGAATAGTGCAAAACAAACCAGCTGCAGCCAAGATTGGAAGAGGAGAGAGGAAAGAAGGGAGCTAGAGCTACACATACAACACAACCAAGACAAACAAAACACTGTGCTGCAGGATGCCAGGGAGAGAAAGAAAAAAAAAAGGGACAAAGGCGAGAAAACATACCCTCATGAGTGATGGGACCTGTCAGAAAACATGGCAGGCAGGTAGAGCAAGGACATGGTGGAAATAGAAAAGTCTTTCCCTGACAATTAGGTCTTATTCACAAATAAGCAAAAGGGTGTAGGTTCTCACATTAAAGGCAAATGCATGGCCAGTACATGTTGTTTATTGTTTAGTTGTCTCCAGTTACAAGTAATTTATGTAAAAATGTAGGGGCAGTGAAAAGCAGCATATATTAGTCTTGAACCCAAAGTAGCTGCCCACATTCCTGCTTGTTTTGTTCCATTTCTGGACCTTTAATCTGCAGCAAACACGTCTCTTCTAGGCTGCAACTTGGGACAGCGCCCCCTTTTGTTGTGAAGTGGAAAAACACCGGCAGAGGAGAAAAACAACTTTGATTGGCAGTCCAGTTCAGCCAGCAAAAAACAGCACAATAAAAAAAAGTTGCCAACATTTAGAGTCACCGCAAGCGAGAAAAAAAACGCACAATGTCCGTCAATCCTCGAGGATTAAGCATGTTTACACGCTCAATGTGTCCGGCAAAACACGTCCTTGTGTGCCATTTAGGAGTAAATATATGGTGCTGCATTACTTCACAGCCACTTCTCTCGCCAAACCTGCAGATGATGTCATCGTCACCTGCAGCTTTCTCTTCACACCGCACTGTCTCATCAGGCGTTCGCGCACGGACGCGTTAATATCCCGCAAAACTGAAGCCAATTTTAATACATATATTAAAAGGAAGCGCTAACCCCCACCCCCAATGGAAGAACAAAGACAGAGCCGTCACTTCGCTGTTTGTGCGGTTAGGGTGATGTGATCGGGCCTGTTTTTATTAACAACAACAACAACAACAAAACTGTTAAATTTGAGCTTTTTACATTTAAACGGTAACGTTAAAGCAGCGAGAACGCTGCGAGCTTTACGTGACCGTCTAACGGCTGGAGATGGAAACTGAGCTCCGTACCTTTTCGAGCAGCAGCTGCTCCTAACCCCCAAATTCAACTACTAAAACCTCCCAATTTTCCGGTCGTCAAAACGTGATTTAAGTCAAACCCGTTTGCTGTGCGAACTGTTACTCCGTTAGCGAGTTACAACAGACGTTTGCTTCGTCTGTTTTCTCTTTTGGGTCGCTAATGTTAGCCAACTGTTCGTTAAAAACTTTGAAAAACAGTTAAAAGGTAAGCTAACTGTCGTTTTTCACCTCGTTTAAAGATTTAAAGGCCAGTCGGGGTGAATTCAAGAGCTGCCAAAGAAAACAGCTTTAATCTTTGGTATAAATGATCCCTTAGGCAAATGAATGAGCGTTACTCAGTTAGCCGCTGCTAGCTTCGATTGTGTTAAAACTAACTTATCCCCCCTCTCCCCTCCTCCCTGTCGAAAGTCAGCTAACCTTATTACCTACCTGTTTCTGGACTCGCTGGCACTGGTTTCTCAGGGGGTACTCCATTTTACTCGTACAGATGATCATTTTCCAAAAAAAAAGTGTGCTAGTATTGCATGGATGCGACTGTGTCCTTTCTTGGTGCCTTCCCAGCTAGCTAACAAAGGCAGCGAGCCGCCGCTGGCTTCAGTCAGTCTGTAAGCTGCAGACCGGACTGAAAGGAAAGCCTTCCCGCAGCCGAGCTGACAGCTCCAGTAACAGCGCGTCCAATCAAAGCGCAGGAAGGCGGAGCTGGTCGGCTCCAAATGCTAATGAACATCTGCAAACGGAGAGAGGCGAAAACAAGCCGGGCACTGCCTCGAGGTTGGACTACCAACTCTCAGGACGGGGAAGTTATTAGGAGGGAGCATTTCGTGAACGAGTCTAGTCAGCTTCCCCCACGTCTTTATTTTCATCAACATCATAAAAAAGTTTACAGCGTAAAGAAGAAGAGACACATAACTAAAACAATAAGCAAAAAAAAAGAAGGAGAGAGAACCAAAAAAAGCACTGTACTAAACAAAATTACATGCAATTACATTCTGTTTTTTTCCTTACTGCTCATCAATTTCAGAGGATTAGTAAGGACGAAGAATTGAGGGCAGCTATGAAGAGTGGAAAGACAGCTGGTCCCGCTGACATGCCTGTGGGGGTGCGGAGATGTGTAGGAGAGAGGGCAGTGCACTTTTAACCTGACTGTGTGCCAGAATCTTGGAGAGTGAGGAAAGGAGAAGAAGTTCACTGGTGGCAATTTTCAAGAACAATGGTAATGTGGAGAGCTGTGTTAAGTACTGAGGGATAAATTATACCATTAAGATATGGGTAAGAGTTATTGAAGCTAGGTGATGATCAGTGAGCAGCAGTATGTCTTCATGCAGAGAAAGAGCATTACAGATGTGATGTTTGCTTTGAGGGTGTTGATGGAGATGTATAGAGAAGGGCAGGCATTGCTGTGTCTTTGTGGATCTACAGTGAGCATATGATAGGGTACCAAGAGAGGAACTGTGGTACTGCATGAGGAAATCAGGAGTGGCAGAGAAGTTTGTGAGGGTGGTGCAGGACATGTATGAGGACAACGAGACAGTTGTGAGGTGTGCAGCTGGGGGGACAAATGAGTTAAAGATAGGAGTGGGGTTAAATCAGGGATAGGCTCTGAGCGCCTTCTTGTTTGCAATGGTGATGGAGAAGTTGAGCGATAAGGTCAGGCAGGAGTCTCCATGTTTGCAGACGACACTGTCATCTGTAGTGAGAGTATGGAACAGGTGGTGGAGGTGCCTGGAGAGGCAGAGGTATGTACTCTCATGTACTGGAGAGAAGAAATGAAAGCCAGTAGAAGCACAACAAAATACACATGTTTGAATGAGAGGGAGACAGGTTTAACAGTGAAGATGCAAGGAGTTGAGTCGAGGTCCATCCAAGCAACAGACAGGGCACAAGACAAGTGAAGAAGAAAGTGCAGGTCGGGTGGAGTGGGTGGAGATGAGTGTCAGGGGTGATTTGGAACAGAAGGATAGCAGCAAGAGTGAAAGAAGGTTTAAAAGATGGTAGTGAGACCTGCTATGATGTATGGTTTGAAAACAGTGACACTAACAAAAAGACAGGAGGCTGAGCTGAAGATGTTGAGGATTTTGTTGGGAGTAACCAAGATGGACAAGATTAGAAATGAGTACATCAGAGGGACAGCTCAAGTTGAACTGTTTGGAGACAAAGTTAGAGAGGCAAGGCTGACATAGTTTGTATGTGTACAGAGGAGGATAGTGGATATACTGGTCAAAGGATGTTGAAGATGGAGCTCTCAGGCGGGTGGAAAAGAGAAAGATCTCAGAGGAGGTTTAAAGATGTAATTAAAGCAGGACATCCAGAGGTTTGGTGTGACAGAGGAGGATGATAGGGATAGAGTGATATGGAAACAGTTGATGCACCGTGGTGACCCCTAAGTAGAGCAGCCGAGCACAGAAGATTCAATAAAGAAATGCCTTACATACATACACAGAAACAAATTGTAGATAAGGCAATCTGGCATGCTCTTGTGTTAATCATTATTTTATTTATTTATTTATTTGTTTGTTTGTTTATTTGCTTGTTTCGATGTTCTTTTATTGATTGAACAAAGGCAAAATCAATAAAAATGAAGTATCAAAAAAAAGAAATGGCTTAATAGCTTGTTTGTTTGTTTTAAATTACATTGGTGCTATATTGTTTAAACTCAATAATAAAGTCTTTAATTGGATCATGACTGTGGACTTTTACAAAAGTGTTAAATAGTTACTTTTCTTCCTTTAACTGTTTATCTATTTCAATTCAATTCAATTTTATTTATATAGCGCCAAATCACAACAAACAGTCGCCTCAAGGCGCTTTGTATTGTGGGTAAAGACCCTACAATAAAACAGAGAAAACCCAACAGTCAAAACGACCCCCTATGAGCAAGCACTTGGCGACGGTGGGAAGGAAAAAAGAGACAGGACAAAAGACATGCTGTGGAAAAGAGTCAGAGATTAATAATAATGATCAAATACAGAGTGAAGTATAAACAAGTAAATAAAGGTGAATGAGAAGAAACTGTGCATTATGGGACCCCCCTCAGCAGCCTAGGCCTATAGCAGCATAACTAAGGGGTGGTTCAGGGTCATCTGATCCAGCCCTAACTATAAGCTTGATCAAAAAGGAAAGTTTTAAGCCTAATCTTGAAAATAGAGAGGGTGTCTGTCTCCCGAATCCAAGCTGGGAGCTGGTTCCACAGACGAGGGGCCTGAAAGCTGAAGGCTCTGCCTCCCATTCTACTCTTAAGTATCCTAGGAACCACAAGTAAGCCAGCAGTCTGAGAACGAAGTGCTCTATTGGGGTGATATGGTACTATGAGGTCTTTGAGATAAGATGGGACCTGATTATTCAAGACCTTGTATGTTAGGAGAATGATTTTAAATTCTACTCTAGATTTAACAGGGAGCCAATGAAGAGAAGCCAATATGGGAGAAATATGCTCTCTTTCTAGTCCCTGTCAGTACTCTAGCTGCAGCATTTTGGATCAGCTGCAGGCTTTTCAGGGAGCTTTTAGGACAGCCTGATAATAATGAATTACAGTAGTCCAGCCTAGAAGTAATAAATGCATGGGTTAACTTTTCAGCATCAGTCTGAGAAAGGATGTTTCTAATTTTATAAATATTGCGCAAATGTAAAAAAGCCGTCCTACATATTTGTTTAATATGTGCATTGAAGGACATATCCTGGTCAAAAATGACTCCAAGATTTCTCACAGTGTTACTGGAGGCCAAAGTAATGCCATCCAGAATAGGTTTCTGGTTTGACACCATGTTTCTAATATTTGTGGGGCCGCGTACAAGAACTTCAGTTTTATCTGAATTTAGAAGCAGGAAATTAGAGGTCATCCAGGCCTTTATGTCTTTAAGACATTCCTGCAGTTTAACTAATTGATGTGTGTTATCTGGCTTCATCGATAGATAAAGCTGAGTATCATCTGCATAACAATGAATATTGATACAATGCTTCCTAATAATACTGCCTAAGGGAAGCGTGTACAATGTAAATAAAATTGGTCCTAGCACAGAACCCTGTGGAACTCCATAATTAACCTTAGTGTGTGAAGACGACTCCCCATACATGAACAAACTGGAGTCTATTAGATAAATATGATTCAAACTACTGCAGTGCAGTACCTTTAATACCTATGGCATGCTCTAATCTCTGTAATAAACACTTACTGCCAGGTCAAAATCACCAATTAACTTAACATGCAAGTCTCTGGGCTGTGGGAAGAAGCTGGAGTACCCATGAGAGAGCCCATACAGGCACAGGGAGAAAATGCAGCCTTGACACACATGGGCCATGGCCGGCCAGTGGATCCAAACCCAGGACCTCCTTGCTATGAATGTTTGTACAGCAGGTTCTTTTCAACTTATCTTGACTAAAATAAAGTATTTTTTATCTCAACATTCCTTTCAAAGGTGGCCATACCCATACACAATAGAATGCATATGGTAGAAAAAGAGATGATAAATACTTTTGTTTTCTAGTCTACAGAAGTCACATTTATAGTCTTATTTATTTTGAATCTTTTCAGTAGACATTTCACTGGGTAAGTACCTCGAAAGATACTTTCAAAATATGCAATATCTTGAAAGTAGACATTGATGTCCATATATCACAAGTTGTCACTGCTCTCTCCCACACATATTATTAAATAAGGAAGAATAGAATCATCTAGATGAAGACACAGTAACTAACTGATATTAATATTCTTATTAGGAATATAGCAAAATAAATAACATACATAAATCTGTCATGCCATGAATTCCTTATCTTCAAAATTAAAAACCAATGCTTTGTAAGACTTTAACAACACTCAGTATACCACTGAAAATGACTGAGGGTAGGCAGGTTCCCATTTTGAGTTTACTTGATCTCGTCATTCCCTGACCCACACTGGCTGTGGTTATCTGAATTTAAACTCAAAGTAGCTGTGAAAATAAAAAATGATAAAAACTGAAACATTTTAGTAAACTGAAACCAAAATAAAAGTAGACATTAGGGAGAAAAATGATTCAAAACAGTATAGTGTTAACCTCTAAAACTAACATAGGTGAAATGAAAATTATTTTTAGTTTGTTTTTTTTTTAAAATAAGAATGGTGAAACTAAAAGAAGCAAACTCATCCTGGAAACTGAAACTAAACTGAATTTAAGACAGAAGTTAAAAACATCCCTTTTAAACATACAAGATAATCCCAATTCTGTGTGTAAAGCAAACTTTTAAAAAAATGTGATCATATACTTCTGTGATTTTCAAACATCTATCAGTTGATATTTGTATTCATATGTTCAGCCAAAGTAGCTTTTGTGTCATCTAAAATATCATCAGTTCTTCTTTTAATCATATACTGTCATAGAGGCACTTTGGATAGTATATTTCCAGATCCCAGTTTGCTCTAAGGCTTCTGCTATAAATAAAATCTTTTCTGGGTAATCCTGATATGCCTTGAATCTGATACCTGGACTTATAAAAAGGACCACTTCCAGATTTTACATAAAGGTATTCAGTCACCCTGCTTTGTTGGCTAGACTCAAATGTGCATGTTAGAGATTAGGAGGTGACTTCTTTTTAGACCTCCACTGTATATTCAGAGGTATATGGACACCCTGGTCTAGTGTTTTTTCACCAGGAGCTGTTCATGCCACACTCCATCAAAGCTTTTAGCTCAGCTTTTCGGTATAAATCTTTGTCAGAGACATCAGTAGTTTTCCTTGTGACTAGTCAGCTGTCACCAAAATCAGTGTTCTCAGTTAATACTACAACATACAATGATATGCTAAACATGTGAGTTATACTTTCATAATGAAATGGTTCACCTAGTTAAGTTTATGGGAAAGAAGCTGACTAGCTTGCACAGAGCTCTGACCTCAACCTCAAGCTCACCACAGGGATTTACAGGATTTTTTAAACACGGGGAGCAAGAACCAGTCTGTGGGGCTGCACATGAAATCAGAAGATTATATAAGAAATAAACACCAAGCCGTACCATGCCAAAACTGTCTGATAATTCACTGAGTTATAACGGTTTTACTTGTGGATCGACCTTCTTCTCCAGTAAACATGCACCAGGAGATGTTGCTGCCTTGTAGCAATGGGCTGCTATAATTAACTGGGATTTGATGCATTCTGGTTACATCCACAGACAGTATAAAAGATGGATGTAGCTTCAGGGTTTGACGCTGAGGTGCCTTAAATCTGCATTCTCTCTTAAGGCCAGCAGGGGCGACTTCAGTAGATCCAAATATACTTTGGTTGTATAGAAGTCTGTGGTAAAACGGCCCCATGCCCAGTGATCTCTATGGGCTCGGTTGCTAGTTTCAGGTCATACTGAATAAATCATGAATTTAATGTTGGAAGTTATTATCATTATTAGAGTCTGAAAGGAGGATTATTCAGGATATGCTGACTGGATAACAACTTCTCAATTAGAGTCAAATCAAATTAGAGTCAAAATGCTCAGCTCGAGGCTTAGTTAGGAGGATTTCATGGTACCACATTTGTGTCTGTTTGATAGATCTCTGGCTATACAGACTGAAGGATTTTGAGTACGCAGCCTAGGCGGATGTGCTTGCATGTAGTCCCCAAAACCAATAAGTGATAATGCTGTGCATTGCTAGGAAACCAAATGCAGTGGCACAGGGGACAAGTTTCATCATTTCAAACACTGTTTCACTTCTCCAGGGCAGTAACCAAGCAAAATGACCAACAACAACAACACAAATACAAACAAAGATAAGCCCACAGGCCATGTATTTTTGTCACTGACCCCTGGTGAACCACTACAACAGATAGATGACGGTCCACAAAGCTCGGCGCACAACCATACCATTATCTTTTCCAGATAAAGAGAATTTTGAAGGAAAGAATCAAATGCATTAATTAGTAAATAATTCAAAAATCTTATGTAAAATGATCATGTAAGGGAGCAGTATGAATACTTGCAAGAGATGTCTAGCAGCTACACAGACATCTAATATTATTTTTTGTACTGTGTCCAGTGTACTATTTAACCAACCTGTATGGCAACATTACCAAACTGGGTAATTCCACTAAAGCTGAAGCAGCAGAGCTGGTGAGGTTAAGATAGTTGGATCAATAATTGACTTTTCAAAGCCACAAGAGGAAGCTGAAATAAAACCACATTTCCGTTATAGCAGCTGAGCTTCACAAAATGTGGCTTATCTCCAACATATCTGCATGTAAGTCATGCAAGACTTCACAGGGGAGATGGTATCATCTCAATCATCCTGCTGCCACACACTGAATCACTCAAACATCCCAAAGAAAAAGGGAAAGAGCTCACAACCAGCACTGATTAAAGTTCTACCTTTATGTGATATCCACAACTGACCACTGCATTCAGAGCTGTTTGATTGACCCTCTGCTTTGATCCACTTGTTACTTTTTCTGTGGATGTATTCAGTCAATTCAGAATGAGCCATTTGTATATCAGAGAGCTCACTACTGGACTTGTTCAAATCCAGTTGTTTTCTGCATGCAGGCGTAACAACCAACTTTCACAAAAAATATTGAGCACTGAGAGTCATTTCTGTGACAAATTTAGTCATATTAACGTAAATTAATTAAAGTAACATTTTCTAATGTCTCCCTTATAAGTATATACAAGAATACACAAAACACACAAAATAAATTATATATAAATATGCAAAAGACTGCTTATAACCACAAACTTTCTTGATATGAGTTGATGTGTTAGTAAAACACTATAAAAGTATATTTTCTTTATGTCCAAAACTGATATTCCTTGTTTACCAGTTTTTGGAGGGTATGTGGGCGCATACTGGTCTATTGAGCAATATTAAGGCATTGTTTCCACAGTTACACATGACTCATCAAACATTACCACACTACAGCTATACTAACTAACATCAGTCCATCTCTATTAGATTAACATGCAGTTTGCACAGACATCAAACTGTGTGCCAGGCAGAAGCAGAGTTGAATTAAATAAAGACAAAAAGAAAGAAAAAAAATGTCTGAGAGGTTGTGGTGTTGCTGAAAATCTTTACACTGAGGAGGCTTTTCAGTCAGGCAATAACCCTCATGTGATGAAGCTATTTTATTGACTAAAATAATCAAGTAGGTTCATAATGACCCCCATTATATTGCTCTATTTGTGTTTATCATACCTATACTGTTTCTTTTATCTATGGCAGATATTCTGAACTGTTCCAGTATAATGAATTAGAAAAAAAGAAGAAAAAGAAGTTAACCCCTGTTTTCATCATCACTTTGGAGATAAAGTATCTGCCTGAAGGCACATGCAGCAGTAAAACTTGCTGCTGTAGGTCTGTTAGCCATGGTTCAATTAGAACTTCAAAACTACAATAAAATCAAAGCCTATATTGTTAAAAAAAAACAACAACAAAAAAAAACAGGTACATATAAATATAAGGCTGCGGTATCAGGTTAAGTATAGGCCTACATTTAAATAACATTTGATAGAGAAATTAAATTACAGAAGACCCCTTTAAGCCTTCGGAACTGTGTCAATTCTTTGTGGTGTGCTTCAACAAGGTGCTGGAAACGTTTCTCACAGATTTTGGTCCATATTGACATGACAGCATCACACAGTTGCTGCAGATTTGTCAGCTGGTGAAAGATTGTTATACTGTGGTTACACTTCATTACAACACCAGCAGCCTGAAGTGTTGATACAAGGCAGGATGGATCCATGCTTTCGTGCCATTTAGGCCAAATTCTGACCCTAACATCTGAATGTTGCAGCACAAATAGAGACTCATCAGACCGAACAACATTTTTCTAATCTTCTATTGTCCAATTTTGGTGAGTCTGTGTGAATTGTAGCCCCAATTTCCTGTTCTTAGTTGACAGGAGTGACACCAGTGTGGTCTTCTGCTGCTGTAGCCCATCTGCTTTGAGTTCAGAAATGTTCTTCTGCATACCTTGATTGTAATGAGTGGTTATTTGAGTTACTGCTGTCTTCCTATCAGCTCAAAGCAGTCTGGCCTTTCTTCTCTGATCTTTGACATCAACAAGGCATTTTCACCCAGAGAACTGCCGCATACTGGATATATTCTCTTTTTCAGACCATTCTCTGTAAACCCTAGAGATGGATGTGTGGGGAAAATCCCAGTAGATCAGCAGTGTCTGAAATACTCAAACCAGCCTGTCTGGCACTTAAACCACCTTTCTTCTTGATTCTGAAGCTTAGTTTGAACTTCAGCAGGTCATCTTGATCATGTCTACATCCCTAAATGCATCAAGTTGCTGCAATGTGATCCATTAGATATTTGCATTAATGAGCAGTTTAACAGGTGTAACCAGTGAAGTGGACATAAGTGTATCTATGTATGGGGAAACCAGTTGTAAATGTCAAGTAACACAATCTGTGGCACAATCCTATTCAGTTATATCTGATTCAGGGTTGTAACACCAAACATATCCTAACACTCTACTGTCACTATGGTGTTTTTTTTTTCTTTTTTCTTTCCACTAATGTGTTTTGAGTACTTGCCTATATTAAATTCACCTTGTCTTTATGTGGTACCACCCCTTCATTTATATTTCAGGTCATTTGCCAGATTAAAGTAATGATTTATTTAATTAAGCTGATGAGGTGTAACAGCCACCTGATGTGATACTATAGTATAATTATGTACCCTTTAGCACCTTCCTCAGAAGTGGCTGTTTTATTTTTGTCAGCTGTGACACACTTGATTGGTGAAGTAAGCTGCTCTCTGAGGGGTTTTTTTTCTTTCTTTTTTCAAAGCGAATCCTCTGCTTCCACTGAAATTCATCTAGAAACAATGAGAAGGGACTTTCCCGAGAAGGAAATCTGACACATTCTGGTTCATTCCTCCTGTATGAAAGTCAGAACAGATTTGAAATTGAAACTGACTTAAATGCCATCTATGCTTCTGGAAATATGGGAAGTGGATAACTGAGCCGTGCAAATAAATGACAGCCATTCAGACGTGAACAGCTTTAATCTGCCAGGTGTTTATCAACATTTGATCTCTAGCCTCTGTGGTCAGAGTGGACAGAAAAGCTTCCTGTTGTGACTGTAAACACTGTCAGGAGGGTGAAGAGCCAAACCTGCTACGTGCTGCCTATCACCCATCATTTCCTGCTTAGCAAACCATTGTCTGGTGAAGAAACGCTGAAGAAATGAAGACTAAGCAGTGTATGATGGGTATATGCACTTTTCCTGTATTTCACAGCATGTCTGTGAAATACAGGAACCTTGGAGGGATGGTGGAGTGGTCATTACTTATAGTGGTGCAGCACAGAGACTGATGTAATGTTTCTTCTCTGTGTAGCAATTCACTCAAAGTCAAATAGTCTTAAATTGTGATCACTCACTGTCATCTTATATGTTTATGCAGAAATGGCTGCCATGTAGAACTACACTATGAGGACTCATACATGTTTGCTTTCATACAACTCTCTGTTGATTACAAAATCCTGAATAGCTGCTTGTTTCATTGCTAAGTAGCTCATAGGCTAATTACAGCATATATGGGTATTTGTTGTATAGTACACTGCTCAAAAAAATAAAGGGAACACTCAAATAACACATCCTAGATCTGAATGAATGAAATATTCTCATTGAATACTTTGTTCTGTACAAAGTTGAATGTGCTGACAACAAAATCACACAAAAATCATCAATGGAAATCAAATTTATTAACCAATGGAGGCCTGGATTTGGAGTCACACATAAAATTAAAGTGGAAAAACACACTACAGGTTGATCCAACTTTGATGTAATGTCCTTAAAACAAGTCAAAATGAGGCTCAGTATTGTGTGTGGCCTCCACTTGCCTGTATGACCTCCCTACAACACCTGGGCATGCTCCTGATGAGGTGGCAGATGGTCTACTCAGGGATCTCCTCCCAGACCTGGACTAAAGCATCCGCCAACTCCTGGACAGTCTGTGGTGCAACGTGACGTTGGTGGATGGAGCGAGACATGATGTCCCAGATGTGCTCAATTGGATTCAGGTCTGGGGAACGGGCGGGCCAGTCCAGAGCTTCAATGCCTTCATCTTGCAGGAACTGCTGACACACTCCAGCCACATGAGGTCTAGCGTTGTCCTGCATTAGGAGGAACCCAGGGCCAACCGCACCAGCATATGGTCTCACAAGGGGTCTGAGGATCTCATCTCTGTACCTAATGGCAGTCATGCTACCTCTGGCGAGCACATGGAGGGCTGTGCGGCCCTCCAAAGAAATGCCACCCCACACCATTACTGACCCACTGCCAAACCGGTCATGCTGAAGGATGTTGCAGGCAGCAGATCGCTCTCCACGGCATCTCCAGACTCGGTCACGTCTGTCACATGTGCTCAGTGTGAACCTGCTTTCATCTGTGAAGAGCACAGGGCGCCAGTGGCGAATTTGCCAATCCTGGTGTTCTCTGGCAAATGCCAAGTGTCCTGCACGGTGTTGGGCTGTGAGCACAACCCCCATCTGTGGACGTCGGGCCCTCATACCATCCTCATGGAGTCGGTTTCTAACCGTTTGTGCAGACACATGCACATTTGTGGCCTGCTGGAGGTCATTTTGCAGGGCTCTGGCAGTGCTCCTCCTGTTCCTCCTTGCACAAAGGCGGAGGTAGCGGTCCTGCTGCTGGGTTGTTGCCCTCCTACGGCCTCTTCCACGTCTCCTGGTGTACTGGCCTGTCTCCTGGTAGCGCCTCCAGCCTCTGGACACTACGCTGACAGACACAGAAAACCTTCTTGCCACAGCTCGCATTGATGTGCCATCCTGGATGAGCTGCACTACCTGAGCCACTTGTGTGGGTTGTAGAGTCCGTCTCATGCTACCACGAGTGTGAAAGCACCACCAACATTCAAATGTGACCAAAACATCAGCCAGAAAGCATAGGTACTGAGAAGTGGTCTGTGGTCCCCATCTGCAGAACCACTCCTTTATCGAGTGTGTCTTGCTAATTGCCAATAATTTCCACCTGTTGTCTATTCCATTTGCACAACAGCATGTGAAATTGATTGTCAATCAGTGTTGCTTCCTAAGGGGACAGTTTGATTTCACAGAAGTTTGATTTACTTGGAGTTATATTGTGTTGTTTAAGTGTTCCCTTTATTTTTTTGAGCAGTGTAAATGCAAACCATAAATGCAAACAATATCCTTTATTTTATGTAGTGCATACTAGTTTTAAAGTTTACCTACTTCCACTGTTATGTGTACTTTTTGCCTACATACTGAGGAGTACGGTAATAATCTGTACTTGAGTTGCAGTATATGATCGCTATCTCTTAACACATAATGGCTCTTTTATTTACTCTTAACTTTATAAAGAGGTCATTGATAGTGACAGTTTTGGTAAAACTATGATCCTATAAAGTGTATTTAAGTTAAAATTAACTCTGGTATATTAAGTTGATGTGACTTATCCTTTAAGTCCTACACATTCAAAACAAACAAATTAGCATTATTTGCCCCCCCTAAGTTGAGCTTAGGTAATTTTTTGAGACAATAAGTCAGCTTTACTAAAAAAAAAAAAGAAAAAGAAAAAAAAAAGCAATTTTATAGAGAAATGTTTTTTTAAAAAAAAGTTCCATCCCTTCCTAGAGGAGGCCCTGGGGCAGACCGAGAACACACTTGGAGACATTATATCTCTTGGCGGGCTTGGGAACACCTCTGTGTTCCCTCTGGAGGAAGTGGGCACGGAGAGGGAGGTCTGGGAGGGCGGTCTGCCCGGACTGCTGGCCCTGTGATTCGGACTGGGATAAGCGCCAGAAAATGGATGTAAGTAAAGTTCTGCTTAAAAAAAAAAAACTCCAGTCCTATGTTTGGTAAATATGGGTACCCAGTGACTCCACCTCTGATGCATGGACTTTAAAGTAACTTTAAAGTACTACACTGGTTGAAAAACACAGAAAAAATATAATGCGCACAAAAAAAGAGCCTCTCACTTCAAAGCATCTAAGATACATACAATATATACTTTTTCTCTGGTGGCTAGATGATTTATTAAAGCACTGACACAGATGGTGGCAGCTCTTAGCCAACCTAAGACATTTTAAAATACCGCTTCGTCCCTACTCTTGCAGAAATACACAAATAGTTCTTGGCAAACACAGCAAAGGAGGAACTATGGTCAACATACTGAACCCATGACTCTGTGATCTTTTCTTGACAATTTAGACTCAGAGGACTGGGGTGGCATGCTTGACCTTTTGTTGAAATGGAGCTCACATTCAGAAATCCATGCACAGTGGAGGTTATTCAGATTTTCATTATATGTATTCTTTTGTTTGTGTATTTTTAGTGTCCTAAAGCTTTTGCAGAGTCACAGTCATGGGAGGGGAGTGTACACAGAAGCAAATGAGGTGGAAAAATGCACAATCACAGGCCTACAGCCAGAGTTTGGCCTCAGTCAAGATGTCTGTCCTTTTGAGGAAAGAGCTCTCCAGGCTATGACACATGTATTCACAAGGGCACACCGGACTTTAAATAAGTCACACATGCCACACGCATATCAAGAAACGCTAATAAACACCACAATAAAACAGATAAGCTTCCTTCTATATGAAATCTGTATGAATTAAGATTTGTCATAAATGATTAAAGAGCAATATCGTCAATATTTTCACTCAGTGTTTAAGAGATGTTGACCAAAAAAAAGACAACAGAAACATAAAGAAAAATGCAAGTATAGCGAACAAGTATTTAAATTGACAGAAAATTTTAAAAGCTGTAACAAACCAAACACTGTGATTTACATCACTCATTCTGTTTGGCTTTCTGTAACATTAAATTGTTTATAAGGTTCAAAAAGGCTCTCCATACCTTTTGAATGTGTTTTGATTGGCTCTCAACACGTCTGTTATTCTTTCTGGTGAAAGAAGTTCATTTAATTTGAATCATTTGTCATATCTACTGCATAACATTTGGCATATGAGACGTTCCAGGAAATGTAACAGCAAGCCTATAAATGGCCACAAATGAAGCGTAGCCTGTGAGCTTGTTCAGGCAGGCAACCCCAAGCTGAACTGCGTCTCACACACGCACACACACACACACACGCTAACACACCTCTCAATCCTCACGTCATGCACGGTCACAAACTGGCAGTCAGTTAAAGTTGCAGATTCCCCATTTCTCCCTCTGATATGTCATTACCCTCCATCACAGGCTGCAGTTTTAACCCCTCCACCACCCCAGCATCCACCAGAGAGACATTTAAATAGGACATATCCCACAATCCCACTTTTTTTAGATATTTACAAGCCAGAAGTTTTATTCAATCTTTTCTTTCAGGCTCAGTTTCTTTACCAGAGTTTACATTGTTGGAAACCATTTTACTACTGAACCTGACCTGTAAAGGCCTGATTTCATGGCTGTATAATAAAATGCTAAATATGACAGACACCTCTTCATCCAAACTTAAAACTTTATGGGAAGAAGACTTGAACATGACCATTCCATTCCACACTGGTTCATGTGTACTGGTCTTGTCCCAGTCTGCAGCAGTTCTGGACAGGTAATTGTCACACCCTGTCCAGGTTCCTCAGAGTTGCAGTAACACCTAGCCCTCTCCTGGCGCTTTTTGGTATTAGTGATGAGGAGTTGCCCTTACCAGCCTCAAAAAGACAGGCGCTGTCGATTTGCTCTCTGCTAGCGAGACGTAAAATTCTAATCAGATGGAAGGGCGCTGCTCCTCCAACACATAAGCAGTGGTTATATGACCTCATGTCATGTTTAAAACTGGAAAAAATAAGATGTTCTCTTCAGCACTCTATTGGGAAATTCAAAAACATATGGGGCCCCTTTCTTGATGCATTCCAAATTATACAATAATATTTAAGATGAATTCATTTTTTAATATAAGCCCCGCTCCTGTTAGGGATAAGGATGAAGTGTGTAGACCCATGGCAGTGACCTGGGTAGGATTGAATGGGGTTACTTTGTAGGGATTATTTTGCCAAATTTATTTATTTATTATTATCATTTTTCTTTTTCTCTTATTTATCTTTCTTTCCTGGGTTATGTTTGAATGGTATCATTATATATTTGATCCCTTTGTACCCACTGTTTGTTTTTTTTTATCTCTATGTATAAAGGAAAAAAACTTTAATAAAAAGACAGCGATTAAAAAAAATAAATAGGACATATCCACACAATAAAGACATTAACTAGGTCAGAGCTTTCCCCTCCCCCTCTTTCCTCAATTTTTCCTTGATGCCAAACATTTACAATCAATACTTTTAAAGGAGAGCATTTAAATTAAGATTCTTAAAAAAGGCAAATCTAGACTATAAAAATAATTAACAATACACAACAGGGGGTGGATATTAGATGTGTATTATTATTGCATACAAAAATATAAAACATCATAGTGTCACCTGTGTATTATATAGTTAAACAACATGACATGAATATGAAACACTGTTGCATGTACACATAACAGGCAACTCAGCAAAGATACAGCCCTTCACTTCACGCCGAGAGCTTTGTCCAGAAAATCTGCGAAGTTCTTTGGTTGTCCAGGCGGGAAGGGCTGCAGCACTGAGAGGTCCATGGTCCTCAGAGTTTCTGTCAGGGTGCTGAAACATTTCATTCAGAGACAAACAGCTGTTATGTCAGTCTGACTGGAGATTCTCACATGAATCAGCTGCACCTGGTCTTGTGGAGGAGCACATACCTGCACGTACAGTACAACAGGTGGGAGTCCATGTGCAGCTGTCTGGCCAGCTCCAGCTGGTGGTTGTCCATCAGTTTGTCATTGACTACGACCAGCAGTGGTTTGCCTGCACCGAGAGCCTCCAAACAGCTTCCTGCCCCTGAGGAGGAAGAAAAATACAAAAAAATTATTGAGATCCTTACCCAGGGAATACACCGGGTGTGTGCCTGTGAAGTCATGTCTCTTTTAAGTATCGGTTCCATCCTCCACAGAGCTTCAAATTGCACCCAAAGTGGAGCTTCTGCACAGAGTCTGAAAAGTAACTGGATTCTGTATGTCATCCCACTATCTGATTCCCTGCCCTCCTCATCAGCTCTGTGCAGCTCAATGTTACTGAAGTTTGTAAAGACAAAGTCTTTCACTGTGTTCATGCTACTATGAAGTACTTAAATGGAAACAGTCCATGTAGGAAGTTCCCTGTTCCCTGGGGTGTGACCGCCTGATTACCCCTTTGTTTTACCCGTTTTTGTCTTAGTCTCGATCCTGTCACCCCATTCTTGTCAATCTGACCCTTGACGTTTAACACCTATATATAAACCATACACCCAACTGATTGTTGTCCACTCCCATCCTCTTATGCTTCTGTATGAACAGCATGTTTTGTCAGTAATTCAGGGTTGACTTGCCTTCCCAAACCCACTGTCTGGGTTGGTAAGCCTGCTGTATACCAGAATACCACCACACCAAACTGTGGAAAACAGGACTTTGACCCATTGCTTCAACAATGTTGAGCAGAAAGACAATTTTGGGATGCTTATGAAACCTAATGCAGCACATCTGGTGGATCTACAATTATTGACTTTACTGGGCAGCCACCCCGCTGTATTCCTGGGATTATTCATGACTAGAATCCAAGTTCAAGGAAAAAAATATAGACATTGTATTGCAGGTCTTTTTTACAGAGATTTCATATGGTCTTGTAAATAGCAATCCATCACAGTGACCTGATAATTTTCCACTGTTTTAATGAAGGCGGTCACTGCGAAAATTACCAAATTTTGGAGTTTTTGGACAAATGTCTCAGCGGGACCTTAGAAATTTTCCAGTGTATCTTGGTGGTGTTACAAGTCTCCAAAAAGCTATCAGGACAGCTGTGGCTTCAAAAGGGACCCATGTATATACTGCTACAATAGTGGAAGCTCATTCAAGTCTCAGATAATAAGGTTAATGTATGTACAAGTAAACTCTGTGATCCATAATCACCGGATGTCCCTAATTTGGTCATCTCATGGACAGAGATGCTCCGCCTACTTGCTGTTTAAACTTTCTGTTTATGAGAGGCATCCATCAGACGAAGATGGCTCAAAATGTGCAAGAAACGGGCTAAAACAGCTTGTTCCAGACAGAGGATGAACTGCAGCACTGCAGAATAAGATATATGAGAGTTATTTTTAACCGTGACTCATACAAAGCTACCCTAGTAGAGTCCAAATAGAAAAATATGGACCTGGAAATTAGCATAATAGGTTCATTTTTAATGTTTCTGTTTTCCACTCTTACACTGTACTGTAGCTACACTCTTATTATTACTATAAATATATATAAATCCTCATTTCTTTCTTTTATATTGTTTGTTTTATATTTTCTTCTTAACACATTAATCATCTGTTTATGATTAAGATGACATACCTAACATTAATAATGGCCCATTAAATATCCCGGGAGGCTTCTCCAGTGAGCCAACAGTACATTAAGAAACCACAGACCTGACTCATCCAAAAGGAAAACAGCCATCATGAGTTATTAATTGCACCTGTGCTTTTCCTGCTCCGACATGTCAAATGTCTGCTGTGGAAATGGGTCTACTGGGAAAGGAAAACATGAACAAGACCAATCAAATACACAGCAGTAGCTCAAGAGTAAGTGGGAAATTACCTGATTAAAAGAATATTTACTATTTTGATACCACATGATCATTTGTCAACACTGATGGCGCCAGCTGCTTGAATATGGATATTTTCATTTTAGACTTTAGGTCAGGGGAGAAAATGTGGGGGGAAAAAGTGTCCACTATTCTGACACTTTACAGACCAATCTATTTACAAAATAAATACACAGTAGATTTACTGGTAAAGAAAATAGTCATTTGAAGCTTAAAGGTCTGACCTTCAGTCCTATATGTGGATCGTGTTTTAAAAGCATTTGGCCAAAGTTGCTCTGTGTGAATGCAACTTTGTTACTAAATGTTTAAATGTTTTTAATAGTTTACTCTACTCTCTGAGGCCCTTATACACTGCTCAAAAAAATAAAGGGAACACTCAAATAACACATCCTAGATCTGAATGAATGAAATATTCTCATTGAATACTTTGTTCTTGTACAAAGTTGAATGTGCTGACAACAAAATCACACAAAAATCATCAATGGAAATCAAATTTATTAACCAATGGAGGCCTGGATTTGGAGTCACACACAAAATCAAAGTGGAAAAACACACTACAGGCTGATCCAACTTTGAGGTAAAGTCCATAAAACATGTCAAAATGAGGCTCAGTATTGTGTGTGGCCTCCACGTGCCTGTATGACCTCCCTACAATGCTCCTGATGAGGTGGCAGATGGTCTCCTGAGGGATCTCCTTCCAGACCTGGAATAAAGCATCTGCCAACTCATGGACAGTCTGTGGTGCATGTGGTGGATGGAGCGAGACATGATGTCCCAGATGTGCTCAATCGGATTCAGGTCTGGGGAACGGGCGGGCCAGTCCATAGCTTCAATGCCTTCATCTTGCAGGAACTGCTGACACACTCCAGCCACATGAGGTCTAGCGTTGTCCTGCATTAGGAGGAACCCAGGGCCAACTGCACCAGCATATGGTCTCACAAGGGGTCTGAGGATCTCATCTCTGTACCTAATGGCAGTCATGCTACCTCTGGCGAGCACATGGAGGGCTGTGCGGCCCTCCAAAGAAATGCCACCCCACACCATTACTGACCCACTGCCAAAGCGGTCATGCTGAAGGATGTTGCAGGCAGCAGATCGCTCTCTACGGTGTCTCCAGTCTCAGTCACGTCTGTCACATGTGCTCAGTGTGAACCTGCTTTCATCTGCAGCAAACCTTCTTGCCACAGCTCGCATCGATGTGCCATCCTGGATGAGCTGCACTACCTGAGCCACTTGTGTGGGTTGTAGAGTCCGTCTCATGCTACCACGAGTGTGAAAGCACCACCAACATTCAAAAGTGACCAAAACATCAGCCAGAAAGCATAGGTACTGAGAAGTGGTCTGTGGTCCCCATCTGCAGAACCACTCCTTTATCGAGTGTGTCTTGCTAATTGCCAATAATTTCCACCTGTTGTCTATTCCATTTGCACAACAGCATGTGAAATTGATTGTCAATCAGTGTTGCTTCTTAAGTGGACAGTTTGATTTCACGGAAGTTTGATTTACTTTACAGTTATATTGTGTTATTTAAGTGTTCCCTTTATTTTTTTGAGCAGTGTATTATATCCGAGTGCTGCTGCATTAATCATCAGTCTTCAGTTTACACACTGCTGAAACATTTCAGTTGCTGTGAATTATGTTTTCTGTTAAGGTCATTTAAAACTTAATAATTATTGCATACTTTCATTGCAACCATCAAAAATATGGGGCACACATCCATTTCAGAGATGTAATGGTTGGTGGATTAACCTTCATTTGACTGAGTGGAGTCATGCATGACCCTGGCTGTATGTGCCATTGTGACATTTTTATATCACAAAACCATTTTCTACTACCGTGAATTGTGGGGTCATTTGTGAACTATGTATACTCACTGACAATGATTATTACTCCCGTTCTTGTGTAGTGTAGCATAACTCAGCCTTTTCTCCCTGTTTCCCTTCCTTAAGTACAGCTTCTTGACAACCACCCTCCCACTGAGACCATTCCTGATGAGGCTTCAGAAATGATGAATCAGCTGAAGAGCCAGATGCATCTCTTAGGTCCTGTGTCAAGTATTTGCTGTATTCTTTTCAACTTTCTTAAGGTGTAGGCCAGTCAAGTTCTTCCATATCAAACTCACTTATCCGTGTCTTTATGGACCTTGCTTTGTTCACTGGTGTACAGTCATGTTGGACCGAGAAGGGGTCATCCCCAAACTGTTCCCACAAAGTTGGGAGCATGAAAAGTGTCCACAATGTCTTGGTATGCTGAAGCATTAAGAGTTCCTTTAACTGGAACTAAGGGGCCGAGCTCAACTCCTAAAAAACAACCCCACACCATAATCCCCCTCCACCAAACTTTACATTTGGCACAATGCAGTCAGACAAGTAGTGTTCCCCTGGCAACCACGAAACCCAGACTCATCCATCAGATTGCCAGACAGAGAAGCGTGATTTATTATTACAGAGAACACGTCTCTACTGCTCTAGAGTACAGTGGTGGCGTGCTTCACATCACTGCATCTGACAGATTGCATTGTGTTTGGTGATGTAAGGATTGGGTGCAGCTGCTTGGCCATGAAACCCATTACATGAAGCTCTCTATGCACTGTTCTTGAGCTAATCTGTAGTTTACATGAAGTTTGGAGGTGTGTAGCAACTGACTGCAGAAAGTTGGTGACCTCTGTTTACTATGCGCCTCAGCATCTGTGTATGTGTTTACTTATATATCAATTACAGACAATAAAAATTTGGTAAACTGTCTCCATCTGTGGGATTGGAGAACAACAGCTATGCAGGTCACCCTACCTGCGTGACTGATGACAAGATCGGCCTGCTTGATGTCCTCTGCTATAGAGTCTTTGAATCGAAACGTCTCCAGTGTGATGTGTGGACAGCTGTCAGCAGCTGGAAAAACAGATCCTCTTCCAACCTGAAGAACCAAGCGTTCATATCCACGAGCCTTTAAAGCCTGAGGGACCAAATAATGACTTATTATGAAAGTGGTCACACATTCACACTAAAAATTTACATGTAACTGATATTTTTAAGACTCTGAAAGACTTCAGAGATGATTTCTTTCTGTTATCTGATATATACATTATCCCACAGGTCTGAGTCACCTGCAGCAACTTTCTAAATTAATTTTCTGAGAACTTCATTCATAATTTGACACCTGTGAGAATAACAGGTTTAGTTTCATATTTCCTTTTGTTCTACACAGAGACACATCAGAGTCCTATGATCACTTAAGTATTATATCACCACAGAGCTGTGTTTGAATCTCTGAAATAGTTTTAAGGGTGTGAATACAAGATTTTTATTACTATTCTGCAGAAAAACTTTATTAATTTTCATTTTTTCTACATAATGGTACATGTTGCAGTCCAGGATTCTGTGTTAAATATTTGTTCATCCCATTTATTGACAGCTAATTTTCTGTCAAGCTCTAGTCTGACAGCAAAGCCCATGTTTTTGATCAATACAATGAAAGTACATGTAAGAAATCACGCAATATATCTGTATTGTTGGAAAATTAAAGAGACAAAGTTATTATTGTGGTACTCTAGAGAGATTTAAGGAAAAATCAAACTGTAAATTTATAGCTCTAACAGACATTTGTTACACTAGCATATACTGAGGTCTCAGAAAATTAGAATATTACTTCAGACCAATACAAAAAAAAGATTTTTAGAAATGTTGGCCAACTGAAAAGTATGAAAATGAAAAGTATGAGCATGTACAGAACTCAGTACTTAGTTGGGCTCCTTTTGCCTGGATTACTGCAGCAGTGTGGTGTGGCATGGAGTCCATCAGTCTGTGGCACTGCTCAGGTGTTATGAGAGCCCAGGTTACTCTGATAGTGGCCTTCAGCTCTTCTGAATTGTTGGGTCTGGCGTATCGCATCTTCCTCCTCACAATAGCCCATAGATTTTCTATGGGTTTAAGGTCAGGCGCGTTTGCTGGCCGATTAAGAACATGGATACCATGGTCCTTAAAGCAGGTACTGGTAGCTTTGGCACTGTGTGCAGGTGCCAAGTCCTGTTGGAAAATGAAATCTGCATCTCCATAAAGTTGGTCAGCAGCAGGAAGCAGGAAGTGCTCTAAAACTTCCTGGTAGACGGCTGGATTGACCTTGGACCTCAGAAAACACAGTGGATCAACACCAGCAGATGACATGGCACCCAAACCATCACTGACTGTGGAAACTTTACACTGGACCTCAACAACGTGGATTCTGTGCCTCTCCTCTCTTCCTCCAGACTCTGGGACCTTGATTTCCAAAGGAAATACAAAATTTACTTTGATCGGAGAACATAACTTTGGAGCACTCAGCAGCAGTCCAGTCCTTTTTGTCTTTAGCCCAGGTGAGACACTTCTGATGCTGGCTCTTGTTCAAGAGTGGCTTGACACGAGGACTGCGACAGCTGAAACTCATGTCTTGTATACGTCTGTGTGTGGTGGTTCTTGAAGCACTGACTCCAGCTGCAGTCCACTCTTTGTGACTCTCCCCCACATTTTTGAATGGGTTTTGTTTCACAATCCTCTCCAGGGTGCAGTTATCCCTATTGCTTGTACACTTTTTTCTACCACATCTGTTCCTTCCCTTCGCCTCTCTATTAATGTGCTTGGACACAGAGCTCTGTGAACAGCCAGCCTCTTTAGCAATGACCTTTTGTGTCTTGTCCTCTTTGTGCAAAGGTCGTCTTTTAGACAACTGTCAAGTCAGCAGTCTTCCCCATGATTGTGTAGCCTACAGAACTAGACTGAGAGACCATTTAAAGGCCTTTGCAGGTGTTTGGAGTTAATTAGCTGATTAGAGTGTGGCACCAGGTGTCTTCAATGTAAAACCTTTTCACAATATTCTAATTTTCTGAGATACTGAATTTGGGGTTTTCATTAGTTGTCAGTTATAATCATCAAAATTAAAAGAAACAAACATTTGAAATATATCAGTCTGTGTGTAATGAATGAATATAATATACAAGTTTCACTTTTTGAATGGAATTACTGAAATAAATCAACTGATTTCATGATTTTCTAATTTTATGACCAGCACCTGTATATATACACTTACTGGCCATTTTGTTAGTTACACCTGTTCAACTGCTCATTAACGCAAATATCCAACCAGCCAATCACATGGCAGCAACTGTACTGAACATGTCTCCATGCCTAAATACATGGTGAAGACAACCTGCTGAAGTTCAAATTGAGCATCAGAAGGAGGAAAAGGTGATTTAAGTGACTTTGAATGTGGCATGGTTGTTGGTGCCTGATGGGCTGGTCTAAGTGTTGCACAAACTGCTGATCTACAGGGATTTTCCCAAACAACCACCTCTAGGGTTTATAGAGAATGGTCTCATAAAAGAAAAAAATGTCCAGTGAGCAGCAGTTCTCTGGGTGAAAATGCCTTGTTGATGTCAGAGGTCAGAGGAGAATGGCCACACTGCTTCGGGATGATAGGAAAATAACTGGTATACAGAGGAGCATTTCCAAATGCACAACCTTGAAGCAGATGACCAGTGCAGAAGACCACACTGGGTCTCACTCCTGCCAGCTGAGAACAGGAAATGAGGCTACAATTCACAGAAGCTCACCAAAATTAGTCTGATGAGTCTCAATTTTTGCCGCAACATTTGGATATTAGGGTCAGAATTTGGTGTAAACAACATGAAACCATGGCTTCATCCTGCCTAGTAACATCAGTTCAGGGTGCAGCTGCTGGTGACATATTTCCTTGGCACACTTTGGACCCCTTAATGCCAAGTGAGTATCGTTTAAAGTCTACCTGAGTGTCACTGCTAACGATATCCATCTCTTTATGACCACAGTGTATCCATCTTAAGATGGCTGCTTCCATCAGGATAACACGCCACGTCACAAAGCTCAAATCATCTCAAACTGGTTTCTTGAACATGACAATGAGTTCAACAGACTCAAGATCTCAATCCAATAGAGCATCTCTGGGATGTGATGGAATGGGAGATTAGCAACGTCGATGTGCAGCTGGCAAATCTGCAGCAACTGTGTGATGCTATCATGTCACCGCGGACCAAAATATAAGTGGAATGTTTCCAGCACCTTGATGAATTTGCGTCATGAATTATTAAAGCAGTTTTGAAGCTAAAGGCGGTCCAACCGTGTACAGTAGCAAGATTTGCCGGTGAGTATATAGAGATGGCTGGAGATAATCCTCACTTGGTTTTGACACGTAAATTTGGGAGGTTGTCCGCACAGTAAGTGAGCACATTTATAACCCTTTAGAATGTCTGTCACAGATAAAAGAAACAGCATGATAAATACATTAAATAAGTATTACTGTATAAAATAAAGAACTTATAAATGATGGTCCCCTCTGTTCCATGCAACTCTGCCTGTGCCTGCTGATGTTTCAGTGCACGCTATTCACTCCCACCTGAGCGGCCTCAGAGGAAGTGACGCTCTCAATCAGCTCGTCAAAGCTCGTAGTGCCGACAGTTGCAAACACCGTCTTCATGTCTGCTCAGCGAAAGCGCTCAGTTTTTCTCATTTAAACACTTCAATTTCTTCTCTACCTCATCTTCATCCTGCAGCAGGACACCTGACAACTGCTTCCGCTTCAGAGCCGATGGCGTCATAGTCATTACGTACATTGCGTCATGACGCCACCTGGAGGTCCGGAGGTGTTTCTGCAGATAGTGCTTGTGTATGTGTGAGATGCAGAATGGAAAAATACCAGTTTACTGCTGATGCAGGAAGGTGCCTATTCAATGACAAGAATGTTAAACAATAGCAGGGTAGTATGAAGTAAAAAATATTATTGATTGATATTGATTATGATAAGAATGGCATAGTCTGTAAACATTAATCAGGCTGCATCCCAGCATTTTTCAGGATATCTTAATAAAAAATATTATGTCATAAGGAATTGGGGGACTAGACAGTACTGACAGTACTGACAAAGACAACAGTATAGTAAGGAGTAAGTAAAATTTACCCTGTACTGTAGCAAGTAAGTAACATTTATTTAGAAAGCACATTTAAACACAGCTTTTACTGACCAAAGTGCTGTACAAAGTATGCATACCTATACACACAGGAATGTAATTACATTAAAAAAGTAAAAAGTGGACACACAGAACAAACACATAAAAACAACAACAACCAGAAGACAGCAGGCGACAAACAGAGTTACAGATATGACAACAAATGAGAAAAAGGTGGGGTTTTAGCCTAGACCAAAAAGTAGAGATGGAGGGCACTCTTTTTATGTCAAGAACCTGACTGAAATGGTTCCAGTAGCTCATCTAAATTCAGGAAAGGCAGCAGTTGTGACATGACCACTTTTTCCAACACTTTTGATATGAATAATAAATTAGAGATAGGACAATACTTTTTGGACACTTGGCATCAAGATTTGATTTTCTCTCTTTTTTTTTGAGTAAAGGTGAGACTACAGCATGCTTAGTCTTAAGAAATTATGCTCCCACCGAGTTGCTCCCTCAGGAACTGAAAAATAAAGCCGAGGCTGAAGTGCCAACGGCTGCAGTTCCTCTAGTGACCACTTGAGACTGGCTCCAAAAACAAGTCGGTCCCCAACTCTACAGCATTTAAGAGCATGCTTACAGCTTTGTATGAAAAATGATTTTGGACTTTATGAATAGTTTTTCTCCTTCATAACAATTGTAGGGTGCAAATTGTTTTTACAGTTCATACATTTGAGAGGCTGGTAAGGCTTTAACTTAGGGGTGTGCCTGCTTTGATTGGAGCTTCAGCCAGTTGGTGTCTGCTAGGCCTCACCTTCACTGTCTCTGTCATTGACTTAAGGTTTCAGATCTGGACGATACCTCCATCTCTTATATTGTCTGTTGGCTTGCTGTTCTGTAGAAACTGTAAAGGAAGGTTGTGCTTCAGTTTCGATGCGTGAAATGCTTGTATTTTATTAGTCTGATTCACAGCACTAATTACCAGGTATTTGCTTCTGTGGAGCACCCATGTATAGTTTATGGATTCAGCTTACTAACCAAGTTTACTAACCAGCCATAGCTGATAACAGAACACTCCACCGTCTCATTAAAATATAGTGACTTCTGGCTTCTAAAAACAACATGCCAGCACAGTCCAAAACCAATGTCTAAGGCCACATTGGCTTCCATCCTTTATAAAGAGTCTGTGGTTCCCAGAGAATGTTTCTGTAGTTTATTTTGTAACTTTATACATAGTTCAGTACAGTTTCTTTTATCTGTGATGGCTATCCTTACACTGGGAGGGAGTGGTGGCCTAGAGGAGAAGTGTGCGGTTTGTGACTGAGAGAATGCTGTGTGTGTGAGGATGCCAGTAGATGCCAGCCCGAATGGCCGGACTGGCATCTACTGGGAATTCCACCCTTGAATGGACTGGAATCTGGAACCATCTGGAATCCGAACCATCGGGGGGGCAGAGCACCCTCGGACTGCCATTGGTGTTGGAACACTGAAGTGCTGCCTGTCTCCACTCTGAGTACACCACTGTGGGCCCTTGAGCAAGGCCCTCAACCCCCCCAGTTGCTCCCTGGGTGCTTTCTAGCTGTCCCCTGCTCCGCATGTTGTACTGCGTGCGTGCTGCATGCATGATGGGTTAAATGCAGAGACTCAAGTTTACTACATGCATGTGTATGTTTGTTTTGTTTGCTATCTTACAAGAAAAGATATTTCATCACATGATGGCTATAAAAATCAAATTATAATATACACCTCTTTTCTTTACTCTTTTTGTTGTATGTAGATTGCCTCCCTCTCTCTCTCTCTCTCTCTCTGCATGGTACAGAGGTAGCTCACTGGTTTGTAGTACTGGTTTAAATAATAAAGAGCTGAATCATTTGTTTTTTGTTTCAGCAGTGTTTTTCCTGTGACAGGTCAAAGGGGTTGTTGTGAAATCTGATTAAGCATCAATGCAAACAGATTAACCACCAGCTGGCCACACCTGAAAAAGCTCCTGAAAGCTCAGCACACACCTGCGGTTTATTGTGTAGCATCATAATGAATGAAGGACTGGTGGCTGGAGGCACAGCTGGACAACTAATGTTGAAAAGCTGCTGTCCATTTGCTTCACTGTGGCTTTACAGTGATCCCTGCCACCAAAAACAAGGCTGGACCTAACGCTGTTCATGCTGCAACAACAACCATCAAATTCTCATATTTGAGAAGAAAAAAACAGGGATTATTTTACAATTCCACTATTTAGTTATATCATTTTAATAGCTTTATTTTTGTTTATTGTACTCATGTGTTTTCCTTTATTTATGGCAAAAATGTTCTAATGTAATTAATTATGGTTTTTAGCCAATTTTAAGGAGCTAACCTGACTCATCTCCATGAGTTGATATTTTCTCATCGTCACTTAAATTAAATATTCGCCTCGAGGCATCTGCAGCAGTTAAATTTTGCTGCTCTAGTTCTGCCAGCTACAGTTCACTGCAAAGCTTTTAAGTGCTGCGAAAAAAGAATTTGTCTTGTCAATTTTTTTGTATATATGTCACACTTATTACAAATCTTAATTTTAGACAGCGATAATCTGAGTAAGCACAGTGTTTCATTTTTGGCTTTTCTGGATAGTGTGACAGTGAAGAGAAAGCAGAATGAGCAGGGGAAGACATACAGTACAGCAAAGAGCCACAGGTTAGACTTCAACCTGGGCTACTGCCTTCTAGCCTTGAGGCACATGGCTGCCTACTCACACTGTGAGCTAATCTAGTGCCTGAAAGTACTACTTTTAAATGACAAATTTATTTGTTAAGGAAAATAAAGTTATACAAACCTACCTGTGAAAAAGAAATTGCCCCCCAAACCTAATAACTGCTGTGCCACCCTTGGCAGCAAGAACTGCAGTCAAGTGATGCAATTATTGCTGAAGCAGCCCCAGACCATCACACTATCTCCACCATGTTCCACTCTTGGTATGATGTTCTTTTTATGAAAGGCTGTGTTAGTTTTACACCAGAGGTAACAGGACTCAAACTTTCCAAAAGGTTCAATATTGTCAGTTCACAAAATATTTTTCCAAAAGTCTTGGGGATTATCAAGTCTCTTTCCTGTTGTTGAATCATGAACTCTGACCTTAACTGAGGCAAGTGAGGCCTGCTGTTCTTTAGATGTTATTCTGGGTTCTTTTATGTCCTCCGAGATGAGTCATTGATGCGCTCTTGGAGTAATTTTGGTAGGTCAACCATTCCTGGGAAGGTTTGCTAAGTTTTCTCCATTTGTGGATAATGGCTCTCACCATAGTTCACTGAAGTCCCAAAGCCTTGGAAATGGCTTAGTAACCATTTCCAGACTGATAAATATCACCGATAGCTTTTTTCCTTCAAGAGATGAAATTATTATTTAAAAACTGTATTATCTATTTACCTGGATTACCTTTATGTAATATTAAAATTTGTTTGAGGACCTGAAACATTTAAGTGTTGCAAATATGAAAAAAAAGAAAGAAATCAGAAGAGGAGCAAATACCTTTTGCATATTTACACAAAAATTTCCAATATCCTTGCCAATTCAGTTGGACAGTTCCTGTAAATATGTTGTTTTTTTTTGTTTTTTTACAGGTACTGTAGGGGAAAATAGACAAATTTTCATGCTGGGAAGCATGTTTATTGGTTAAAAATATCACAAAGACACATATAAATATATGGGCTGTGGTCACAAATGACCCCATTCAGTCACTTGAAGGTTAAACCACCAAACACTACAGCTCTACTATGGATGTGGGACCCATGTTTTTAATGAATACAGTGAAAACACAATAAATCATCACATTGTAGAGATGCACTGACAGAGGAGGATGCTAGGAATAGAGTAAAATGGAGGGAGATGAAACACTGTGGCAACCCCTAAAGAGGGCAGCTGAAAGAAAAAGGGAGTTTATGTTTCTGAATGAATTTATGCTAAATCTAGTGAGGCGCTGTAGCTTTTATAAACTATAGTCAAGGTGCTCTGTGTGTTCAGTGTTAACGGTCATTTTAAGGTGACAGAAAATGTGAGAATGGAGGGTCACAAAGCCTCAGAAAAGCAAAAAAAAAAGTAATGTAATGACATATGGAGGACATTCATGTTATGAATAATTAGAGCTCAAACATTCAGTGAAATATAAGGAGCCTCTGGCTTTGGTGGAAGCTGACGTAAAGTTGTAACAACATCAACATATGCCACGTCAGTTTATGCCAAGTCAGCACTCCTACAATATATAACATTAAAGTGAGGGTTACCTGTGGTCTAAAGACATCCTGTACCTGGAGCATGCAGGTGTAGAGCAGCAAACATGGTGACAAATTTCCACAGCGACATCAGGGCACTGATAGCTGGACTTTGTGGGAACGCTGTCATGTTTTCTCTTCATACAATGACAAGCTGCATCATCAAGGAGCTGCAGGTCAGGAGATATCCGGGAGTTCACACTTTGAACTCTCAATGGCATTACCTTGGCCTAAAATAACACTGTGAGGAAACTTGGAGTCAATTTTGACCAGGATATGTCCTTCACTGCCCATATTAAACAAATACGTAGGACTGTTTTCCTGTATTTGCACAACATCTCTAAAATTAGAAACATCCTGTCACAGCGTGATGCCGAAAAGCTAATTCATGCGTTTATTACTTCTAGGCTGGACTGTTGTAATTCATTATTATCAGGTTGACCTAAAAGCTCCCTGAAATGTGTTCAGCTGATCCAAAGCGCTGCAGTGGGAGTACTGACAAGGACTAGAAAGAGAGAGCAGATTTCTCCCACACTGGCTCCCTGTTAAATCCAGAACTGAATTTAAAATCCTTCTTCTCATATACAAGGTCTTGAATAATCGGGATCCAGCCTATCTTAAAGACCTAAAAGTACCGTATGAGTTCTTGGGTTATTTAAAAATAGAATTGGAGGCAGAGCCTTCAGCTTTCAGGCCCCTCTTCTGTGTAACCGGCTCCCAGTTTGGATTTGGGAGACAGACACCCTCTCTACTTTTAAGATTATGCTTAAAACTTTCCTTTTTGATCAAGCTCACAGTTATGCCTGGATCAGGTGACCTCAAACGATCCCTTAGTTATGCTATAATAGGCCTAGGCTGTTGGGGGCTTCCCATGATGCACTGAGTATTTCTTTTTCATTCACCTCTTTTTACTCTTTCTGTGTTTATTCACCACTCTGCATTTAATTATTAGTTAGTATCGTTAAAAGTTATTATTCTCTAGCTCTCCACAGTGTGTCTTTCGTCCTGTCTCCCTCCCCTCACCCCCAGCTGGGTGCAGCAGATGACTGCCCCTTCCTGCGCCTGGTTCTGCTGGAATTTTTCCTTACTACTGTCACCAGGTGCTTGCTCATGGGGGGGGGGGTCATCTGATTGTTGGGGTTTTCTCTGTAATTATTGGAGGGTCTCTCGCTTACAATACAAAACATCTAGAGGTGACTGTTGTGATTTGGCGCTATATAATTAAATTGAATTGAGTTGTAAATAGAAGTCGGGTTACAACAACATTTAGTGACCTACAAGTTTGTAGTTCCTCAGTGAATGTTTTACTCCTATTTCTAACTGGATATCTTTACATTTCAGGCATGATTGAGTCACTAAGGACCCCCTCACAGGCAATATCAAATAAGAAATAAGAAACGTGGTGCTTTTTCTTGGCATTTGAATTTTGAAGCTAAGCTCATCCAGTCATTTTTCTTTCATACTATTATACCATACTTCTGAACATTTAGTACACACTTTCATTTTCATAGATTGAAACTCCCTTTTCACCTCCTTTTTCACCTCTCCTACCTTACCTATCTTTAGCTGGTTCAGAATGCAGCAGCTAGAGTAATTGCACATCACCCCTGTTCTTGCTTCCCTGCAATGGCTTCCAGTGAAAGTCATTTTAAAGTTTGTTAATTATACCAAAGCCCGACATGAGCATGATCTGTTGAGATCTTACGCCAAACATCTGCTCAGGCCCTTTTGACCATTTTATGCTTCTTTTAAATCCAGACGCAACAACACTTTTGAGGTTGCAGCACCTAAACTCCATACTCTTCTCTTCCTATGACACACTTGCATCTGCAAATCTGTCAGATGTGGGTGGGTTAAACCTGTTTCAGATTCACTGAATTTAAAAGACTCACTTTGTTTGTGGCAATTATGTTTTCATAGAAGATGACATGCTCTGGTTCCCTGCAGGCTGATGTGGTGATTTTTTTTTTTTTTTTGTTGTCATTCTCACAGTGCAGACTGAGACTGAGCTCAGCTAGAAAACAGAACTTTACTTCCCTTGAAAGACTGAGGTGAGCTTGCTGATTATGAAACATCAGCGACCCCACACAGCTGCAGCAGCATCTGTCAGCTTAGTGCAGGATGCAGATTCGAAGTGCACCCAGCAGTGCCACCTGAAAGCCAGAGTGCTGGGAGGAGGAAGAGACAGTTTTCTGCTGTGTGGGAAGTTGCAGCACTACCATGTGTGAAAACTGCAAGAAAAAAACTCTTGCAAAGCACTACAAACAGGCAGGCTGGTGCATGAAAACACACACAGTAACAAGGAAGGGAAAAATGTGTGGCCTATTGCTGGCAGTGTTTATTTTTAGACAATGAAAAGTCTGAACTCTTCTTGCTCTTTCACCAAAAACATCACAAAAGTTATTATGTGGGCCCTGTCACTCCACATGCCAGATTCTCTGTTAAAATCTGCCTACACTCATACTGCAGTGTGGTCGTAAACCACACTGCAGTATGAGGGTAAATGCCAAACCAGTTTGGCATTTATGTGTCAGGGTGCAAGAGAGAGAACCAAAAATCCAATTTTTTGCACATTCATTGCTAACCCAAGATATCGCTCAGGAACCTTGATAAAACTGATTTCAGGTACTGTGCACCTTTCAGCTGGCATGAACTGTCCTCAAAGCAGAGATCTTTATCATACTTTTATTTTCCTTACAACTGTTTCTGTTTATTACGTGTTCATTGTCTGCCACTTGTGTTCTTCTAAAAATATGGAAACAAAAAACATCTTAGAGATTTCTTCATACTTTCCTGAGTCAGTTAGGAGAGACTAAAATCAAAGTCACTTAAACTCTATCTTTCTCTGCATCTATATAGTCATATGAATAAGAAAGTTTTCACAGGACTCTATGCAGTCATATGAAAAACTAAGCACACCCCATGATTCAATATCTTGAAGAACCAACTTCAGCAGCAATAACTTGAAGCAATCATTTTCTGTATGACTTTATCAGTCTCTCACACCGTTGTGGAGGAATTTTGGCCCACTCTTCTTTACAGGGCTGCTTCAGTTCATTGAAGTTTGCAAGCATTTGTTTATGCACAGCTCTCTTAGTTCCACCACAGCATTTCAGGTGGGTTGAGGTCTGGACTGACTGGGCAGTTGCAACACCATGTTTTTCTTTTTCAGCCATTCTGCTGTAGATTTGCTGTTGTGCTTGGGATCATTGTCCTGTTGCATGACCAAGTTTTGGGTAAGCTTTAGCTGTCAGATATGTGGCCTCACATTTGACTCTAGAATACTTTGGTATACAGAGGACTTCATTGAGTTGACTCAGTGATTGCAGGGTGTCCAGGTCCTGTGGCTGCAAAACAAGCCCAAATCATCACTCCTCCATCAGCATGCTGGACAGTTGGTTTGAGGTGTTTGTACTGATATGCTGTGTTTTAATCAAATGGCCAAACATCTCCACTTTGGTCTCATCTGTCCAAAAGCCACTGTTCCAGAAGTGTTCTGGTAACTTATGGTAACTTGTTTTTTTTACACTGAGTGCAGCCACTCAGCTCATGAAGTGTTTGAAACAAGCTGTTTTCAGCTCCCTTTCCTCCCTTTAATTAAGAGAGAGTTATGAAGTTTCTCTGTAAATAAGGGTGAATATTCTTCTTCTGTAGCCTCTCTTCCTAGTGGTGTGCCTCAAGGATCTATTGTGGGCCTATTACTGTTCTCTTTATAAATTCTACCCCTGGAGTAAATTTTTAGAAAGTATAATCTGTCCTTTCATTGTTTTGGTAATAACATTCAGATTAATTTTCCTATAAGACCAAATGTTCACAATTCATTTCAGATTTTGTTAACCTGTCTTAATGACCTAAAGAATTGGTTAAGCATGAATTTTCTTTATCTTAATGAAAGCAAAACAGAGATTGTTATGTTTGGTTGTGCTGAACAGTTGAAGGACTCTGCTACCTCTCCTGGACACCCAATCTGTTCAAAATCTTGATGTGATCATCGACAACTCCTTTAACTTTGATAGGCAGATTTGTTCTGTGGTGAAAACAATTTTTTTTCCAGTTGAGATTGTTGGCAAAGTGAAGCCCTATCTTTCTTATAATGACTTTGAAAGAGTCATACATACTCTTGTCATGACGACTGGATTATTGTAATTCTTTGTATGTAGGTTTACCACAGTCGTCTCTTCATTGGCTTCAGCTGGTCCAAAATGCTGCTGCTCGACTTTAAACAGGGACGAGAAAGCGTGAGCATATTACTCCGGTTTTAGCTTCACTTCATTGGCTTCCTGACAATTTTTGGACTAATTTTAAGATTTTATTGATTGTTTTTAAGATTTTAAACAGGCTGGCACCTCTGTATTTGTCTGATCTTATTCATATTTATACTCCTGTCAGAGCATTGACGTCTGCCAATCTAGACTTAAAAATAGAGGTGACCAAGCTTTTTCAGTTGTTGTGCTGATTCTCTGGAGTGCCTTCCAATTCCTAATAGAACTGCCCGGACAGTTTCTACATTTAAGTCTTTGCTCAAGACCCATTTCTACTCTCTGGCTTTTAATTCGAGCTAATCTTGATATCTTGTATTTATTAAGTTTAAAAAAAAAAAAATATATATATATATATATATATATATATATATATACACACACACACATATATAGTGATATATATCATATATATCACTCTAGTGAGTGATATATATATATATATATACTGCTCAAAAAAATAAAGGGAACACTCAAATAACACATCCTAGATCTGAATGAATGAAATATTCTCACTGAATACTTTGTTCTTGTACAAAGTTGAATGTGCTGACAACAAAATCACACAGAAATCACCAATGGAAATCAAATTTATTAACCAATGGAGGCCTGGATTTGGAGTCACACACAAAATCAAAGTGGAAAAACACACTACAGGCTGATCCAAATTTGAGGTAAAGTCCATAAAACATGTCAAAATGAGGCTCAGAATTGTGTGTGGCCTCCACGTGCCTGTATGACCTCCCTACAATGCTCCTGATGAGGTGGCGGATGGTCTCCTGAGGGATCTCCTTCCAGACCTGGAACTAAAGCATCCGCCAACTCCTGGACAGTCTGTGGTGCAACGTGTGGTGGATGGAGCGACACATGATGTCCCAGATGTGCTCAATTGGATTCAGGTCTGGGGAACCGGCAGGCCAGTCCAGAGCTTCAATGCCTTCATCTTGCAGGAACTGCTGACACACTCCAGCCACATGAGGTCTAGCGTTGTCCTGCATTAGGAGGAACCCAGGGCCAACCGCACCAGCATATGGTCTCACAAGGGGTCTGAGGATCTCATCTCGGTACCTAATGGCAGTCATGCTACCTCTGGCGAGCACATGGAGGGCTGTGCGGCCCTCCAAAGAAATGCCACCCCACACCATTACTGACCCACTGCCAAACCGGTCATGCTGAAGGATGTTGCAGGCAG